>OX101824.2:45358402-45447062 GCA_944452925.2 Chrysolina oricalcia
GGGAGGAGCATGAGCGGCGTCGTACACGACAGAATTGAAACGGTATACCGAATTTGATAGCCGCCAGGAGATTCTGTTGGTGTGCGTGCGCACCAACAGAAGCTCACTTCCGACTTTCATATGTACATTTCAACCATAACACAATGTTGAATTGAAAGCGAATTGTCTTTCCGCCCATGAAATCTACCTACGGACAACTCTTACAATTCACTTGGAAATATTTCAAGTCATCTTGATACTTATTGAAGAAGATTCTCTCGTCGGTGATATATTTCTCACAAATTTGTCTACTAACACACATCAAATTTAGTGCCCTTCATCGATGAAATCTTGCTCATGCACCAACTCACTCTACTGAAACATATACCACAATGCTTGTTGAGTTGAAACAGAATAATCTTCCCAGCCGTGAAATCTCGAGATTACTTTCAAATTTCGACACTTGAAAGAAATATTCACAATTATTCCAATATTTTTTACGTTAGTCTTCTTCACTCAAACATTTGATTTCTGTCTTTGTACGGTTGACAAACTTAAAGCCGTAACATCGGTGATAATGCAACTCTTGAATTTTGTTCCGAAGACTCATTATCGGAGTGGTGTATTTGAAAGAAATTTTTTTAGCACATTTCAACTATCCGTATTGTTTTGTCATGCACCATTCTTCCCCCAAGGAATTTCTTGATATTGTTGTATGATGTGATCCCGCATTTCCTTCAAAGAGTTATTTCGGTTTGGCACATATTCATAACAAGTCTTTTTTTGGTTGATTTGACGATTCTGGAACTATTCTACTATCAACTTCATGTATATTTCGTCTGAACTACCTTATTTTCGTTGTGCTAATCCTTGAATAACAAATTGTTACATGGTTCTTTTAGCTTGAATTCTCAAATCCTCATTGATATTTTGATATTTTTGATTTTGTTCTTGTAATTCACATGTTCGTTTTTGTAATGGTGGTGGGATAAGTTATCCGAGTTTTCCTACAGCTGTAAAGTGAATAAGTCGACTTGGTGCGCCCTGGCTAATAATAATAATTACAACCATTTTCCACCCGCACAGGCTATGTCTTCGAGTGTTTTTTGGAGGAATATTATTAAAACTCCAATTCGCTGTATAACTCCGTTTTTTCGATAGAAGGAATTACCTCTTCAGCTATTCAAGCAGTGGACTTTTTGGTAATAGATAATTTTGAAGAGAAAACCAATTCTGAACTCCTTCTTCGATGATCACTATTGTTTAATTTTTTTGTCAATTCGAAGGAAAATATGTATTCACACGGGGCATGCGTAGTAGTGTTTTCAGTCAAGATATTTGTCATCAAAAATCATCTGGAACTATTTATTTGAGTGAGTTTGGTGAGTTTGTAAATGGTGCTTTGGCTATAAGCAATTTCAACAAAAATTATCTGAATATATCATTCATTTTGGTGAAACTTCACATCTGAATCGATACATAGTTCAGTCGAAAATATTCCTCTCGATATTACCTCAAGTCTTTCGGCTCATTTCCACTGGGAAGCAATAACATACGATTCACTTGAAAATATTTAACATTTAGAGTAATTCTTTTCGTTGGTGATGTATTTCTCACATACTTTTATAGTACCAAACTGCACGAGCAATTCGTTTGATGGAAACCAATCTGATGAATCTCCTAATCTTGTGTCAAAGTTGATGTCTTTGTCAGTGACATCTCGCCCACAAACCAGCTTACTTAATTGGAACATAACACAACACCTGAATTGAATTGAGTTGAATTGATTACCAATCTGATGAATCCTTCCACCCGCACGTTAAATTTGGTGTCTGATTATGTAATGGTTCCTTGAGGAATACTCAAATCAGATCAAAAACGTTCAGAGGAATTCCACAAGAACTTAAATGGAATTTATAGAAAAATGCCCAAGATGTCATTGGAAATAATGTGAATAAAGAATGGCACGGAATTGATGTATTTTATAGAGGATTGATTTTTTTGGTTCCCCTAGAGGTATCATCTCATAGGCAACCAAACACCATTTTCATATAGGAACGAGGATTATATACTCTTGCAACACGTTAAAAAAAAAAAAAAACCCGAAGCTATCGAATTCACAAAGTGGAGTTATGAACGAGATCTGCCGTCACTGCGAAAAACTGTTGGATATTAAACGTCTTTGATGGGTGTCTTTCTAACAAACTTGCTTACTGAAATTTCTCTATGATTTATTTCTCACAAACTCTCTTGCTAACACACTGCATGAGACTTATTTAATTGAAACCAAATCTAATGAATATAAAATTTGGTGTCTCATTTGTTTTTTATATGTTATTGTCTCTCGAGAAACACTGTGATTACGAAATGTCCATGAAACTGTTCCTTGAATGCATCTTTTCCCATCGTTCCATACCTTTTTTTTTCACCTCAATTTTTCATTTTGAATCTCGTTGGCATTTTATTTTTCACGTTACCTTTTCGTTTCATTGCGATTCGTTTTTTCAACACGTCAAGTCAGACACATAGGTTATTAGTTGTTGTTCTCTATATTTCGTAGTATTATTATTATTTTCACGACGCGACGTTTCGTTCAATGCGTTGATCTCTAAACCTGTCGAACGCGTAATTTATGCGCTGTCTCTATTTCTCATCAACACAATTATTTTAATGATTTCATTAATTCATTTTCGCTTCCTTTCATTTCATATCGTTTTGTTTCTTCCAACGCGTCAAGCTTGATACCCGTCGGACGCCTACGGTATATGACGTCGACCGCATTTTTATTATCATTGTCATTATTTTCATAACTTTTTGTGTCGTTTCGTTTCATTCAAATCATCGAATTTGATACCTTCCATATTTATTTCAACCTCTACATTTATTACTATTATTATTATTATTTTCATAATTTCTTTGATTCATCCCGTTTCATTTCGTTACTTCTGACGCGTTGAGCTTGAAATCTGCCGCAAGCATAATTTATTAACAGCCTTCTATACTGTATAATATGATGTCTTCTACATTTTTTATTATTATCATCATTATTTTCTTGATTTTTTGTGTCGTTTCATCGTTTCATCCAAATCGTTGAATTTGATCCCTTCCATACGTATATTTCAATGCGCTGACCTCTATATTTATTACTATTTTCATAATTTCGTTGATTCATCCCGTTTCATTTCATTTCTTCTGACGCGTCAAGCTTGAAATCTGCTGCAAACATAATTTATGTACAGTCGTCCATACTTTATATGACGTCATCTAATTTCTTTTATAATTATTACCACTATTTTCATGATATTTTGTGTTCTTTTCGTTTGATCCAAATCATCGAATTTGATTTTTTTATACGAATATTGTATCATGTCCCGATAAAGGTTTATTATCTGATTTGAAAGCTGTACTTTTGAGAGTGATTCCCATTTATTAATATATGTTTATATAAAAAATTATTGTAGATAAAATAATCAATTGACCAATAATGACGTCACCATGCCTCACAGCTAAAACTTTTATGAAAATTTCACTCAATCACATTTCACATAATTAAACACATATGGCGAAAATGTTATCTTATTTTGAAATTAGACTTTAATAATTTGTAAAAACCCCCTATATTTAATAAAACTGACTATCTCAAAAAAATATCATAATGGACTTATGTATCCAAAACGGACTTTATTCAAAATGAACATTGTGAAAATCGACAACACGAAATAAATTTTTGTAGATGCTAACTGAAGTAAAATGAATAATTTCCTGGATAAATTCAAGATATGAAATATAAACGCCTATCGCCCTAAACCACACAATGGTAATAACTCCAATAATAAAACACGATATTTGCTGAAATTATGTTTTCTCGACTGAATGATCAATTATTGTCATCTTTAGACTACGTTGCTACATGATTAACTGAAACCCACTTACCTCAAAATCATCTGTACTTTCAAACATAATCCATATTATATTGAATTACAAACTACACATACTTAAAATGATGCCGGTACTGGTCACAAAATAACTATGAATAACATGTTCATTTCTGGGTTTTCGCTCACAGGAAATGCGATAATAACTCAACGGAAAGTACGTCGGTTGTAATAATCGAGTTTTGTTTTGTGCCTCTAAGATCCGCTCTGTGGCCACTATCACCATACACGAAATCACGAAAACTCATGCTTTTTTATGGATTGTTCTATAGAAATATTCGCTACCGACCGAAGCTCTTACCATTTTTACGTCCACGACGTAAGCTCAACATGTAGTTGATACTCATTTTTGCGTGAATTGCTCTTTCAAAATTCCAATTTTGAATGTAATAAACGAATATTTTGGTCATATTATTTGAGTGAATTGGCGTTTATCTTATTTGTAACGTGTAATAACGTCCAGTTTGAACAATTTAGAAATGTCAAATCTACATAAGAAATACATGTAAACGTGTATTTTGTATGCCTTAATTTTCGTCGTAATAATGAATGCGAAAACGGCAATTTTTGTACGTATTTTTGCGTGAATTGACGTTCGTATTTTTTATCTTTTTTGAAACGCGTAAAACGTATATTCTGTTCACATTTTTGCGAGTTCAAACGCTTTTTAAATCTACCATTTTTTTGGAGCGTTAGGAATGTCTATTTTGTTCGCATTTTTTTGTGTATATTGACGTTCTCATCAATTTGTATACAAAAAAACCTTGATACAAAGATCACTCAACACATCAACTATTGAAGAAAAATGGTCGACTTTTCATTCATTCTTGGAACGAAACGTTCACGGATTGCGATATTCCTCCGGTTTTGTGAAATATCATCAATTGGATGCCATCCTCAAGAAAAATCTACATGATGTCGATGTCATTTATGTGCGAGGACTTCAAAAACGTGACTATCTCACTGCGAAATTCCAACAATTGGACCTACCTACACGTGTTGTCAACTTGGAGGATTATGATAATACGTTATGGATGGTTCCCACATTCAGCAACAATGATGGCATCTCACCTTGTATGCATACATTCGTCGCAACAATACCAACTACAATTTCAGCCTCCGAAACGTAGATATTCTTTACAAATGCCTGTCATATATTACCGAAATGAAAATGCCTAAATTTTGTATTCAAGATGTTTGAATTTTTTACCCTATCCTACAATACCAACATTTCATTATGTATACTTATAAGTTAGGTTGGCTGAGCGGTCTAAGGCGTTGTGGCGTTAAGTTGCGATTCCCGAAAGGGAGCGTGGGTTCAAATCCCACACCTAACATCCTTTTCGATTTATCTATCTAACTTCACTTTATGAAAATTTACTATACAAACTGATAACTAAATGGTAATTTTTAATATTAAATACAAAGCGCCCAGAACTGAGTGCGAGTAGTTGAAGCCTCATAACCACCAAAATACCCAAAGCTAAGTGCAATTGAGTAAAATTTACTATATAAGTGTGATAACTGGTACTTTTTGATGGGATTTTTTACTTGTTTTAACGCTTATGATTTTACTCGTTTTTTGGGACTCGAAAACGTCTATTTTCGTTGCATTTTTTACGTGTTTCAGCGTTTCAAATTTTAGCTGTTTTTTGGGACGCGAAAACGATCATTTTGTGCAATTTTGAAATGCCTATTGTCCATAAGAATTACATGTAAAAGTGTATTTTTGGCGTTCGTAATTTTAGTTGTTTTTTTGGAACACGAAAACGCATGTTTTCGTTACATATTTTATGTAATTCGGGGTTCGAAATTTTATATGTTATTTCGAACATGAAAACACATGTTTTCGTTGCATTTTTTACGTGTTTTAACGCTTCTAATTTGTTTTTTCGAACATGAAAACACATGCTTTCGTTGCATTTTTTACGTGTTTTAACGCTTCTAATTTTACTTGTTTTTTGGGACGCGAAAACAACTATTTTCGTTGCATTTTTTAAGTGTTTTAACGCTTCTGATTTTACTTGTTTTTTTGGAAACCAAAAACGATAATTTTGAACGATTCTGAAATGTCAAATCTCCATAAGAAATACATGTAAACGTAAATTTTTAACGCTTGTAATTTTAATCATTTTTTGGAACGTGAAAACCGCTGAATTCGTCAAATTTTTTACACATTTTAGCGTTTGTTATTTTAGTTGTTTTTTGGAACGAAATAATCCTCAACCTTCTGTCTGTACTCTTCAGATACCATTCTATTGGTGATTACTTCAACTACCCAATGGCACTACTATAATGAGCTTTGACCAATCAGACTCCGCTATGTTTTTTTTTTCCCAAATGAACGGTCCAAACGTCCTCTTATTACACATTTAGATGTCGGATCTAATTCAATCTCTGCATGGGCAAGTAGTTGTTTCGAATCTACATATATCCATTGAAGCGTTCTTCCATCACTCATGCAGCCATGTTTTTTCTCTTAATGATTCATCATGTTTTTTCTCTCAAACGTTGTAGGACACCCTGTATATACGTTGACAACCAACCACCATTTATTTTTTCTCTTAATCGATGTATTTTGAGACATCCTGTATACCAAATTTGACACCTGCCATGTTTTTTTTCTCTGTCTCATGTCATTTGACAAACAGCCATGTTTTTTTCTCTTAAATGTTTCGTTGGTTCACCCGGTATGCCAATTTTCATAGCTGCCATGTTTTTTTCTCTTAAATGCCAAGTTGGTACACCCTGTATGGTAGCAGCCATGTTTTTTCTCTTAAATACTATGATGGTACACCCTGTATGGCAGCAGCCATGTATTTTTTCTCTTAATCGCTGTATTTTGAGACATCCTGTATACCAAATTTGACAGCTGCCATGTTTTTTTTTTCTCTGTCTCATGTCATTTGACAATCAGCCATGTTTTTTTCTCTTAAATGTTGCTTTGGTTCACCTGGTATACCAATTTTCATAGCTGCCATGTTTTTTTTCTCTTGAATGCCAAGTTGGTACACCCTGTATGGTAGCAGCCATGTTTTTTTCTCTTAAATACTATGATGGTACCCCCTGTATGGCAGCAGCCATGTTTTTTTCTCTTAAATACTATGATGGTACACCCTGTATGGCATCAGCCATGTTTTTTTTTTCTCTTAATCGATGTATTTTGAGACACCCGGTATACCAAATTTGACAGCCGCCATGTTTTTTTCTATAATCGATGTATTTTGAGACATCCGGTATACCAAATTTGACAGCTGCCATGTTTTTTTCTCATAAATGTCGAGTTGGTATACCCATTTTACTAAACTTACGAATCAGCTTCTAAGATTTAAGCAATAAGTACATAACGCATTAATATGTGCGGTTTACGGCCCTTATGGCAGTTGACGTACGCAAATTCTATTATTTTCTTGATCTCCCATGAAAGTTGTCTTCTTAGAGTACCCGCACGTTTCTGTAACTTTACTTATAACGAAGATAGCCTCCTATGCCCTTTTGACCTCGGAAAATGCTTAAAAATGTTTCTTGGCATCCAAACGAATCTATTGATGCCAAAATCATCAAAATCGGACGACCGGAAGTGCCATTTCCGGTTTGGACCGGAAGTAGTCATTTTATTGCAGATTTGGATTCTCCTCGATGTGGGTAATCCGAATTTACTATTACTTTTCTTCTATCTTGATTTTTTGAAACCGGAAGTGTTTATTTTTTGATGATTCGTACAGATCCAAAATATCATTAATGTACATATTGAACGACAGATGGCTCTGATGTATTCCTTGAAAACAAATTGGTATCGCACTTTATAAATGACGGACCCCGTCACGATGCACGTTTATGAGACACCCTGTATATATTTTTTGTCTCAACTGGAACGTTGGTACACCTGGTATATATTTTTTTCTTAAATGCCAAACCCCATCACTATGCACGTTTATGAGACACCCCGTATTTTTTTTTTCTTAAATTTTGACACACCCTGTATACGTAAAATGAAAACTTCTGAATCCCTGCATGCCCCAATGATGCGATGCTCCAATGATGTGATGATTCATTTTTCCGATGTATTTTGAGACATCCTGTATACCAAATTTGACAACTGCCATGTTTTTTTCTCTGTCTCATGTTATTTGACAGGCAGCCATGTTTTTTTCTCTTAAATGTTGTGTTGGTTCACCCGGTATACCAAATTTGACAGCTGCCATGTTTTTTTCTCTTAAATGCCAAGTTGGTACACCCTGTATGGCAGCAGCCATGTTTTTTTCTCTTAAATACTATGATGGTATATCTTTTTTCTTCCATAATTAAATTTAAAAACCGGCAACGTCCCACCCTCCGTAACTCTACTCCTTAATTTTAAATCCGGCAACACCCAACGTCACGCGGTGAACCCAGCGAGCTTCATCAATGCGCATGCGTGTTTTACAACTGGGGTTGTCCCACTACTCTCATTTGCCAGTTTTTGCAATCTATCATTTATTTGCTACGATACTGTGAATGTTTTTGCTCAGTTTTTTTCGCGGTACCCATGAAATTTTTTCAATAAAATAGAACAAACAGATAGAGCATGCAGTTTCTGTTTTTCACGTGTGTACTACAAGTGAGTTTCATTCGTGTGTGGTATCGTACGTCGAAATTAAAACGAAACAATGGTGTATACAGTGGCAGAGAGGGTTGCGTTGATTGAACTGTATTATGAAAACAATAGATGTGCGAAAAGGGCTGCGGAACGGTTCAACCAACAATATGGCAGGACTGTGTCGCGGCAGTATGTGTCTGAAGTAGTATCAAAATTCCGAGAAACGGGATCGGTAGCAAATAAAAAACGGCAAATCGAACCGCCAGTAAGAAATGAGGCGACAACAGTGGCAATTTTGGGCCATGTTGAGGTTGACCATACGTTGAGTACAAGACAGCTAGCAACTGTTTCCGGTATCTTAAGAACTAGCATTCAGCGTATTTTCAAACTACATAAATTTCATCCTTACAAAATTAAATTAACACACGAACTGAATGAAGATGATTTTGATCGGCGTTTACAATTCTGTGAGGTACTAAGTGAGCAGGCGATTGCAAATCCTCAGTGTCTGTTCAACATTTGTTTTAGTGATGAATGTTCTTTTTTTTTAAATGGTATAGTTAATCGCCATAATTGTCGATATTGGGCTGATTCGAATCCCCATATATTTCATGAGGTACATACGCAATATCCTCAAAAATTAAACGTATGGGCTGGTATTTTTGGGGATCGTATCGTGGGCCCCCTCTTCTTAGAAGGCAATCTAACAGGGGAATTGTATCTGGAACTGCTTGAAGACACAATTGAACCAATGTTAACTAACATTATTGAAAATGACCATCATTATCAGGAAGATCAGTTGATATTTCAACAAGATGGTGCTCCTCCGCATTATGCTATGCCTGTTCGGCGATATTTAGATCACTACTTCCCTGGTCATTGGATTGGTAGGCGAGGTTCTATTGAATGGCCCTCACGATCACCAGACCTGTCTCCGTTAGATTTCTTTCTGTGGGGTCATTTGAAAAGCAGAATTTATGCTACACCACCAGCTTCACTAGCAGATTTACGGCAACGAATCACATTAGAATGTCGCCAAATCACCCCAGACATGCTCCAAAATGTACGAGAACGTTTACAACAAAATCTGTATCATTGCATGGAAGTTGGAGGTGCGCATTTCGAGCATTTGTTACAATGAGACTAATGTAAGTGAATTTTACTCTTAACTTAATTATGGCTCATTTCCGTTAGAAAAACTGCCGACCGTTTTGTTTCGAGAATTCAACGGGCTTTCCAACGATGTGCCACTCGACTCCTATTCCCTATTCAAATTTCAAGGGTTGTTCACCCCACTGCTCGAGGGTTGACCTGATGGTGCTGCCTGTAGGAGGGCACAATGTCCCCCTCGAAACTAAAATCGACCTGTCCGAGCGTTTTTCCAGATCTACGATATTAGTACCCAAAACCCCCATGTCAAGTTTTCGATGGGCCACCCTGTATAGCCCGGCTTTCAAAATTGTCACTTTTGAATTAACAATTATGAACTCGTAATTTGGAGTCAATCAAGTTCAGAAATTTAAAAAAACTATATACGTTCATGCGAGTGGAATGAAATCTTCTAGTGAGCATATAAAAAATCGGCTCGAACTTGTTAACACTCCGTATGTGGTAAATCATATCAATAGTCAAAACTTCGAACAAGCTTGAAAATTTTACCGGAGAGTACAATTTAATGACATGAATGAAATAAAGTTTCGCATTTACTCTTCCTGGAGTCTTTGCTTTCCCGAGGACTGCTAATTGATTTTCCTGGCGGATGGCGCTGCTACTGGCTTAACTATAAGCTGCTTCATCCGTAGGAGATTATTAGATAAACAATAGATTATAATTCATTGGACAGGGACCAGACAACTCTAAAGTTGTCGGACCTACCCTTGCAATAATGAGAAGCAAGAATTCGAAACAGTCGAAAAATTGATAAAATATTCAAACTTCATACCCTCACACACACACATAAAATTATTAAAAGTCAGAAACCATCATATCTATATAGTAAAATCGGGTTTTTGAAACATAATAACGTTAATACCAGGAAAAAAGATACTTTACCTATTCCCAACCACCGCACCTCATTCTATAAAAGAAGCTTCATTTATTCTGCTTGCAAAATTTACAATGGTACTCCTGTCCATTTTAGGGACTATTCAATCATCAACTTCAAGAGAAGACTTAAAGCTTCTCTTCTGTCTGAAATCTATGTCATTTACCTCTCACGGACCTGCTGTCAATATCTATGTATGTATATCCCTCAAATTGTTGTGCAACCGTAGACACGTGGGAGGAAGCCACAAATGTGTGGTTGGCTTCCTGTTGTTGACTTCCTTTGTTTCTATTTTTATATCCAAGTAGCGAAATGGTCGTGGTGTTAGGGCATTTAGCTTCCACCCAGACGGACCGGGTTCGATCCCCGGTCGCGTGTCACTGAGCTGAAGTGGTTCGGATTCCACTTTTATTTAAACTGTAGGTCCCGGATCTCACTTGCTCGCACAAGCTCTGCTTTTGAGGGGTTTTCTCCGAAAACCTGGGAGTTTCGTAAAAACAAAAACAAAGTGTTGTACATCTTCACACTTTTTTTTACCGTACTGGTGAGAGCTTAAGCTCGAAACACGTGTCTACGGTTGCACAACAATTTGAGGGCTATACCCAATAACTTTTCTATTTATATTTTTATATATTGCCCCTCGATAAATCCATCCTGATTTGTATGTATATCTGTACATGTGCATTTATTACTCTCTTAATACTTGATACTATGATTTTCTAATTTTTTTATTTAGTTGCATATTTTCTATCTTCGTTAACTCGAACATGTCTAAAGAACATAAATCATTGATTTTTTTTTTGTAATTATGGTAAAGTTGAAAAACAGCTATAAGCTGACACTTCACCATTTCATATCATATGAGTAAAGGCGATTTATTATTATTATTAAACATGTCTGCAAGAGGTCATCCCAGCCGAATGAAGGATAATCTTTTGTTTTTTTTTTACCATTAACACTTGCAACTTGAGTGTTCTTGGAAGAACGTTTCACAAATATCTGTCAGATGTACCTAGTTCAATATCCGTCGTGGTACTAGCCACGAAAGTAATTGTTTTTTGTCAGATTTTTGCTTCATACTTTCCACTTGGTGGAAATATTTGGAGAGAAAGGGTACTTCGACATTGTCGATTTGAATCATGTAATATCGATAGTCAATAATATTTGCATTTGCAGACTACAAATGATATACATATTGGCCCTTTCAACGAAAATACTAAAAGGGCCATAAAATGGGAATCCAATAACCTAACAAAATTCAGTGAAATTTTCTTTCAAAAAGGCAAATCTAATAGTTTCCCAAATTTGAAGATAATTTTATGTAGAAGAATATCAGTGAGGTGAATTTTGTCTTGTATTTGTCTGAGGTCCAGTCTTTTAGATTCGAGTTAAACTCCAGATAAGTAACTAATAGTTTGATCTGGAGAGTTACTGGAACTTGAAAAACTGACCCTGAGGGTTGGGGAATGAGTAGTTGAAATGGATTCGGCGCAGCGTTATGCCTGTGGATATAGGCTGAGACCGCATAAGATGGGCATGCTGATAGCAAATGCATTATGGTCTCAGGTACCCCACGACATGCCCTACATCTGGTGTCAGGGACCTCTATACCCATCACGCGACTGCGGTAGACTAGGGTGTTAAGATACCATCCTGGCAGGCCATTATAAATCCCTCGGTCTCCGACTTCAGCTCACTGCTTGACCTGATGAAGGCAAAGGTCAAATTTCTGGATAAGTCAAGGTCTTCGGTGTTTTGAAGGAGACCCCATGTATTGGCTTATGCATTTATTGCGGTAGGATGAGCTTTCTGCTGAACGGGTTCCAATTCGGTTACAGAGTTTAGGTTCACCAGTACAGTGTCGAATACGAGACCAAGTTCATTGACTGCATGGGCTGCTAATGCCTTAAGAAGAAATGCTCCAGTCCCTGCTATTTCATGGTCGCCTACCATGCAGAGAACGGGATCTAAAGTCCTGATGACTTTACAGACTCCATCCTGTTATTCCTTATGTTATGCGGACACTCCAAACTCGAAAGTTCACGGCCTTCCCGTTGTCTGGGGAAGTATAACCGTGGAACGGACGATTTAGGATGCAAGCTCCTATTGAGATGCATCATTTTGCAAGTTTTAACGTCGAGTTGTCGCAGCTCTCCCTTAGTACAATTCATCACTCCAAAGGAGTATAGTAGGATCGGAACGGCAAGCATATATGGTTACAGTTAGTATTATTAATATACAAATTTTCAACAAAAGATTTAATAACTATAAACGACACGGAAATTGCAATAAAATTACTGGAATTCTAAACGTTGCTGCAAGAAAGCAAGTAAGGATGTTTCTAAAATGGTTATTTGCCTAATTTGGGATTTGATTGTGAATTAAGTATTTCATCAGGATAATAATAATAATTCATTCACCAAAAGAAAATATTTAACAATAAATATACATATAACAGGCAATAATAATATAGATACTGAATCTGATCAAAATATGGGCAGGAGGCATTTTTTATTTTTCATGTGGGTATACCCGAAGCACGTCCGCTTGTGGACTAATCCGAACTTGCTGACGTCACTCTGAAGCCTTGTAATCACAGTAGTAACAGTATTGCTTGATAAGAATTACAAAATAAATGTGAACTCACCTGGTGAACTCAGTGTGAAAACTGTTAATCAAATTATTGTTCAGCAAGGACTTATCGGCTCTCCTGCATATCCTAGTCTTCAGCCTCCTACTTGGCGATCGACGTCTATTGGACTTCTTTTTCATTCCACACCGAGGTTTATTATCAGGTTTCAGCTTTGATAACGTATATGGTAAGGGGGCGCCCTCTGGTGTAACACACCAACAAAATTTAGCTCCGAAGTGACATTGGGTTGAATCGTAGGTGCCGTCTGGTCGACATTTTGGCGTGAAGCTGTAAAAAGTATGGACATATTAAACATGTGTTTTCATAAATTCATATCAAAAGGATTTGTAATTGTTGTATATTTAGGTTGGAACTGTCAGGGGATCAGTATTTTAGGAGTATTTTAGGACTTTACAACACGAAATTAGTATAATTCCGACTTCACAACTCGGAATCAGTATAATTCCGACTGTACAATCCGGAATTAGTATAATTCCGACTTCACAACTCGGAATTAGTATAATTCCGACTTTACAACTCGGAATCAGTATAATTCCGACTGTACAATTCGGAATTAGTATAATTCCGACTTCACAACTCGGAATTAGTATAATTCCGACTTTACAACTCGGAATTAGTATAATTCTGACTTTACAACTCGCAATTAGTATTATTCCAACTTAACAATCAGGGTTGGCAAAAAACAAGTTTTTTTTAAAGCCAAACATTGTGCTTACTTTTGAAACTTTTTTATTTGATTTAAATTGTGTTTTTTTGTATATTTAAAAAATATGAGTTAAAACATTACAAACATTTAAAAAAAAAGTTTTGGCTAAGAATATAGAAAAAACAGAAGAGATTGAGAGTGTCGATATTAATTCAGAATCAGAATCAGAATGATTTAATTTTATATTTTTATTTCCAAATTTTTAATACTATTTATTTTTAAGATAAGTTATATTTTGTTACAGAGCGGAGAATATTTTTTTATTTATTTATTTTTCTGTTATTAAAGTTTTGTTAGGGACAATTTATGCATCATTGTCTTTATCATAGTCCTAATCACTGTCAATCATAAAATCAAATTAAAACTGGTCATTTCATACATTTATGCAATTTCTTTAGTTTTAGTCTCAATCATAATCGTAAGAATTTAACTTTCAAAGTTTGTAATTTTCAATTTTTATGCTCATGTTTAAGACGAGGTGCACAACGCATCGATACCTATTTGACAAATGATCCTCAGGATCCCAAGGGAAGTCTACCATGTTTTCACGACATGATCCTCTTACAACACAGAATCCACTACCCAAATCCGTTGATGCTAGACCCAAGACTTTCTTCAGAAATAATTTTTAAAATGTAAGGGTTGGTAAATCCACCCCAGGATCCCAAGGGAAGTCCATCATTTTTCACGAAATGATCCTCTCACAACACAGAATCGACTGACCAAATCTGTTTATGCTAGACCCAAGACTTTCTTCAGAAATAATTTTTAAAATGTAAGGGTTGGTAAATCCACCCCAGGATCCCAAGGGAAGTCCACAATTGTCTCACGAAATGATTCCTTTGCAACTCAAAATCGACTGCCAAAATCTGTTTATGCTAAAACAAAGTCTTCTTTCAGAAATCAACATTCAAAGTTTTAGGGTTCGAAAATCCACCCCAGGATCCCTAGGAAAGTCAATAATTTTTTTTACAGAATAAACCTTTCACAACACAAACTTGACTGCCAAAATCTGTTTATGCTAAAACCAAAACTTATTTCAGAAACTATTGATGAAATGTGAGGATTGAAAAATCCACCTCAGGATCCCAAGGGAAGTCCATGATTTTTTCACGAAATGATCCTCTCACAACACAGAATCGACTGACCAAATATGTTTGTGCTAGACCCAAGACTTCGTTCAAAAATAATTTTTAAAACGTAAGGGTTGGTAAATCCATCGCAGGTTCCAACGGGAAGTCCACAATTGTCTCACGAAATGATCACTTTGCAACTCAAAATCGACTGCCAAAATGTGTTTATGCTAGAACAAAGTGTTCGTTCAGAAATTAGCTCTCAAAGTTTTAGGGTTGAAAAATCCACCCCAGGATCCCTAGGGAAGTCGATAATTTTTTTACAGAATGAACCTTTCACAACACAAACTTGACTGCCAAAATCTGTTCATGCTAGAACCAAGACTTATTTCAGAAATTATTTTTGAAATATGAGGGTTGATAAATCCACCCCAGGATCCCAAGGGAAGTGCATAATTTTTTCACGAAATGATCCTTTTACAACACAGAATCGACTGCCCAAATCTGTTGATGCTAGACCCAAAATTTCTCTCAGAAATAATTTTTAAAATGTAAGGGTTGGTAAATCCCTCCCAGGATTCCAAGGGAAGTCCATAATTTTTTCAGGAAATGGTCATTCTACAACACAAAATCGACTGCTAAAATATGTTTATGCTAAAACAAAGTCTTCTTTCAGAAATTAACATTCAAAGTTTTAGGGTTGAAAAATCCACCCCAGGATCCCTAGGGAAGTCGATAATTTTTTTAAAGAATGAACCTTTCACAACAAAAGCTTGACTGCCAAAATCTGTTTATGCTAGAACCAAGACTTATTTCAGAAATTATTTTTGAAATGAAAGGGTTCAAAAATCCACCCCAGGATCCCAAGGGAAGTCCATCATTTTTTCACGAAATGATCATCTTGCAACACAGAATCGACTGACCAAATCTGTTCGTGCTAGACCCAAGACTTTCTTCAGAAATAACTTCCAAAATGTGAGGGTAGGTAATTCCACCCCAGGATCCTTCGGGAAGTCTACAAATTTCCCACGAAATGATCCCTTTGCAACACAAAATCGACTGTCAAAATCTGTGTATGCTAGAACAAAGTCTTCGTTCAAAAATTCACACTCAAAATTTAAGGGTTGAAAAGTCCACGCGAGGATCCCTAGGGAAGTCGATACTTCTTTTACAGAACGAACCTTTCACAATACAGACTTGACTGCCACAATCTGCTTATGCTAGAACCAAGACTCATTTCAAAAATTATTTTTGAACTGTAAGGGTTGAAATATCCACCCCAGGATCACAAGGGAAGTCCATAATTTTTTCACGAAATGATCCTCTTAAAACACAGAATGGACTGCGCAAATCTATTGATGCTAGACCCAAGACTTCGTTCAGAAGTAATTTTTAAAACGTAAGGGTTGGTAAATCCATTCCAGGATCTCAAGGGAAGTCCATAATTTTTTCACGAAATGGTCCTTCTGCACCACAAAGTGGACTGCCAAAATCTGTTTATGCTAGAACAAAGTCTTCTTTCTGAAATGAACATTTGAAAATTTCATTCAGAGAGAATTTCAGATAGGTGTTTCGAATAGGAAGATTACATGTTCCAACCCACTCATCAGTGAAGTTATTTCAAGAGTCAATGTACTCAGTTTTACAGATAGTTATTAGTAATTATCATACTAGCCCCTAATTTTGAAAACATTTTATTGGTACGCCACTGGTCGATCGGGTATCTTCGGTGATTTGGTCTGCCAAGTTCAAAATGATAGGTTTAACCAAAGGGCATTCGTTTGTTAATAATCTGAGGGAACTGTCGGTGAAGGGTAACTTCCGGTCCGTAGGCCGCCCTTGGGGACCGACCTAGACGTATGCAGATCGGCTAGAGCCCGGTTGCTTCTATAATAACATTTTCAACATTGCTTTTAACCGCAATTTGAGTGAACATGGAGGGGGGCGACCGGGTACCGATCCAACAAACCACTTTTTTTCCATAATCCAACTTAATCTTCATAGCCCTTGAAGGGCATACCTTCGCAGATAATCGACACTTCCAGTGTCATGGGCCAACGGTCTATAACCTAACTCAAGGCCTGACGCCCATTTTTTCTTTTTACAGGCTATAGTGACATGTTCCACTCTAACCTAATGACCCTGGCTGAAACCGACACCCAGATATAGCTCAAGGTGATTTAGAGTGCTTTTAGAATAGGTATTCTCGGAGACCATTTCAAATATTCTCAGAATGCCCCCACCCGGTGTCCTGTTCTGCAAATATTCTGAGAAAATTGAAATGGACGGAGACTTACTTTTGAGAATATCTTCTAGTATATTCTAAAGAATATTAAAATATCCTGAAGATATTCTTAACCCTTTCACAGGCGATGGGAAGTATTTTTCCCTCTCATTTATAATTCGTTCACGGGCGACGGTAACAACTTTTCCCGCAAATTTATCTTTCGCCATCTCGTGTTGGGTAGTCGAACTTTGGAAAAAAATTCGCGCGCCTGATAGTGAACTGCAATTTGTCGAGGAAGTCTATCAAACTAGTTCATGTTGCAAAATCAGTGAAATTAACGCCAAAAGTACGTGTTTTACCGAATTTTATTTTATAACTTCTGAAAAAGGTAAGAGGTAAGCCCATTTTTTTATGATATGATGAATTAGTGATGGATTTCTCCTCTCTGAATATTTGATAGCTTGTAAACATCACAGGGTGTTATGTAAACGAGATTTGTTCAACCGGGAAGCATTCTTCCCATTGCCCGCTGTGCATGGTGACTATGCTTCATATTTTGGAGAGTATTTTTCGTATTTTTTAAATTATTCTATACAAATTAATACCTGTTGATACCCCAATTATTCGGAATATTATTTCACCGATGATTTTCTTACAGCATATCTGTCATGGCTGAAAACTGGAATCTTGATGATCCGTTACAAGCAGAAGCCGCCCTGGATTACTATTTCAGTCTTCCAGATGATGAAACTCTTTCTGAACAGGAGGAAGATAGTGATGCAATAGAGGAAATGCAGGAATTATTGGAGCTCAATGAATTGGATAACTCATATCGAAATGAAGCATCAACATCAAGCCCAAATGATGGAACAATTATATTTGGAGAAGCAGAAGATGAGGAACATTCTGAGCCGGTGCCACCTATTGAACCAGAAACTTATAATAAAAAAAAAAACAGAAAAAGCCCGCGGTTCAAACCAAGAAAGCTATGAAAGCTGCCGCAGACGCCATAAAATACGACGAACATTTGAAATGGACCATTGATACGACAGTTCTTGATAATCTTCAAAAAGATTTCACCAAACCTGCACGCTCTCAAATCAATCTCGGAACACGCCTAAGAGAAATTGATTATTTTATGAAGTTCTTTGGAGATGTGATCGAAATATTGGTAAATGAAACGAATAGATATGCAGCCCAAAATTTGGAAAGGAGAAGTAATAAAAATTGCGAGCCTGGACCATAAAAAATTGGACTGAAACCACCGTAGACGAAATCAAAGCCCTAATAGGTATACTATGTCTTATGGGCATTCATCGGTTACCACGCCTGAGCAATTACTGGTCAAGTGATCCACTTCTTGGGGTAGCTCAAGTTTCTCAAATAATGTCGTCAAAAAGATATAAAAAGTTGATTGAGAATCTGCACATAAATGACAACGAAACTGCAATTCCAAAAGGACAACCGGGGTATGACAAACTTCATAAATTACGACCATTGTTGGAAAAAATGCGTCAAAACGGAATCAATGTCTATGAACCATCCCAGATTTTCTCAATAGATGAATCTATGGTACCCTTCAAAGGACGCTCGGGACTCAAACAGTACATGCCAAAGAAGCCCATAAAATGGGGATACAAAGTGTGGTGTTTGGCAGATGCATCTACGGGTTACATTTACAACTTTGAGATTTACACTGGGAAATCGGACACCGCAGAAGAGGAAGGAATGACTGGGGAGAAAGTGGTGATGAACTTGGGCTCAGTTATCAGCAATCAGAGTTGTCTAGTTGCTTTCGACAATGTTTTCACGACATACCCACTGATGAAAAGGTTATTGGAGAAAGAAACCTATGCAATAGGGACAGTAAGATCTAACAGAAAAGGTTTACCAGATCTGATGCAAAAAAAGAAACCATCACTCGAAAGGGGTGAGTTCATGTTCGGCGTGAAGAAATCAATTGCTGCTGTCAAATGGATGGACAACAACCCGGTATGTTTCCTGAGCAATTATTGCTCACCCAAAAACACGTGTTCGGTACTGCGCAAATCAAACGATGGGTCTAAATTGAAAGTATCATGTCCCGAAGTTGTTTCGAAATATAATGAAATAATGGGTGGTTTTGATCGCTTCGATCAATTACGGGAATGCTACGAAATTGGAAGACGCAGTACTAAATGGTGGCATAGGCTATTTTATTATTTTCTCGATATGGCAATCATCAATGCTCATATTCTGATGAAGGTTGACAAACAAACTCCAAAAGCTGAACAGCTGACATTCAGAATAAATTTAGCCAGACAACTGATTGGAAACTTCTCATCCCGAAAAAAAAGAAATAAATCGGTGTCTTTTCTGGCAGATAAAGGAAGAGTACCTGATGAAGTGAGACTTGCTGGAGTCGGAGATCACTTGCCTGATAAAATGAAGACCTATCGAAGATGCAGATTATGTTCTGCAGGGCACATTGAGAAAAGAACTCGAATTGTCTGCTCTAAATGCACTGTACCCTTGTGTCTTGATCCTTGTTTTAAAAAATTTCATGGAAAATAATCACATTATATATGGAATTGGTACATACCATATGCTATATCCGCAAATCGTTTGAATTATAACCTATATGTAATATATTTTTACGAATATATAGATAATAATACTGATTTTTTTATTTTCTTTATCGACAATAAGTGGGCGCTGGGAATATATGATCCCACAACCCCCAAATTTTCACCCTTGTGAAGTAAAAATTATTTTTGCTTTTTTCTCATATATTTGATAAAAATTAAAAATTTTCTCATCAAAATTGTTAAAAAAATAGTTTCCCCTAGTTCGCGCCCACGAAAGGGTTAAAACGTTCTCATAAGAATACGAGGATATATTGAAAAATACTTAGCCTACTATAGAACCAACCAAAATTTCAATGTCAAAATATTTTATTACTCAACATATTCTCCTCTTAATTGGATACATTTATTACAGCGAACCTGCAACGTCTCTAGACCTTTCAAAAAAAATGTTTCTTCTTGCTCTGCAAACCAGACCTTCACAGCTTTTATTACCTCCTCGTTGGAAGAAAATTTACGACCTTTTAACCTTTTTTTCAGTTGAGGAAAGAGATGATAGTCGGACGGAGCCAAATCTGGTGAATAAGGGGGATGTTCTAGTAATTCAAACCCTAAATTTTTTGCATGGCAACATGAGATTTGTGTGAAGGGGCGTTGTCCTGCAAAAACAAAACACCTTTGGATAGCTTTCCGCGTCTTTTCTCTTTTCCCGTAGTGTGGTCAGTAATGTCGAATAGTAATCTACAGTTATTGTTCTACCCTTATCCAAAAAATCAATCATGATTACTCCATGGCAATCCCAAAAAACTGAAGCAAGAACTTTTCCAGCAGATTTTTGGACAAGAAACTTCTTAGGTCTTGGAGAATCGGAGTGTCGCCATTCCATCGATTGTTGCTTTGTTTCTGGATCGTAGAAATGTACCCAAGTCAAATCCATAGTATAACAATTCGGTTTAAGAAGTCTACATCGTTTTCAAATCGAGCACAAATCGAACGCGATGCTAATACCCTTGCACGCTTTTGGTCAACATGCAAACATTTGGGGATCCATTTTGCAGCAATTTTTCTCATGCCCAAATTGACGTCAACTATATGATGAACGCGTTCGTATGAAATATTCAGTGCTTCAGATATCCGTTTTAGCCCAATTCGACGGTCTGTTAAAATCATGTCATGAACTGCATGGATATTTTCGGGGACTGACACAGACACTGGCCTTCCCGATCGGTCATCATCTTCAATGGAAAATTTACATCTTTTGAAGCTTGCAGTCCAATTTTTCACGGTCGCATACGAAGGACATTGATCACCAAGGGTATTAAGCATATCTTTGTAAATCTGCTTACCTCTTAACCCTTTTAAATATAGGTACTTGATGTTGACTCGATACTCCAATTTTTCGATTTTCAAAATTTCGGTGGACATATTTTTTCTTTTAATTTATTGCGTAACTCTGGTTTACTCTTTTGACGTCAAACTTTACACTGACACTTCTAATAAGTTATTGTTCGTTGCTATGGTAACGCAATATTTTGTTGATGCAGAGAACTGGTCTAGGCTTACTAGATATCATTACATCCTCGTATTCTGAGGTCATTCTTGGGCATATTTCAGATATGAATAGGAGATGCAATTTAGTGCAAAAGGTTTATATAATATTGGTCCGTTATAGTTATTAACGTTACAAGGCCGATATGTAGAAAATAACGGATGAGGTTGAATATTGTAATCCGAGGCGCAGCCGTTATTTACGTATCGGCCGTGTGTCGTTCAAGACTTTTCGTAATCCCGCTGAAAGATTACATTTTGATTCCGAGGAAAGAACAAACCACGTACCTCGTAATTCTACAGGAAAATCCCAACATCGTGTTGTCATGGAACAGCTTGACAATATCATAACGATATTATAAACAACGGCAGTTTTTTGTGTTCGCTTTAACAACGACCATGGATAAAATTGAAGGAATTGAGGAACAAAATCAAATTTGAGTAAGGTTAGTCTGGACTTTCATTGTCTAAAAAAGAACAAAGAAAAATTCAATTCTCTGCAATTTATATTCACGACGTTTCAACTGTTAAAATCTACAGTCGTTATCAAGTGTATAAATGCGAAAATCTCAAAGATACTTCTTAAATATACTATGGCTAATTTTGTGTAATTAGCCTAGGGGTAATTTGCCGGTGTTCAGGTAAGCTTGTTAATTACAGTGCCGGGCCCCTCCGGTACAGCATTGTTAATTCTTATCGCAATTTCAATTGATCCATGCCACAAATTAAGGGTTTTCACACATTACGGATTTCTAAGCTAGCTTGACTGAAGACTTTGTTGTTCATAATATATGCACTCTCTTTAAACTTCCTTCTATACCAGCCCTCTTCTTTATGGATAACTTCGGCTTCAGTCCATTTTATATTGTGTTGGGTCGTCCACACATGATCCGCTATCCCTGACTTTGATGTTTCTCCTCGTTGAGTGTTTCTCTTGTGTTCAGCGAGTCTAACGCTAAGTGGTCCCTTAGTTTCTCCAAGATAAGCTTCACCGCATTCACAAGGGTTGCGGTAGATGCAGTTTTTGGAGTCAATGTCAGCGTTACGTGGTCTCGTCTTTGTGAGATGGCTGCGAATAGTGTTACCTGACTTGAAACATGTCCGTATTTTGTATTTCGACCCAATTCGCCATATTCTTTCCGATAGACCTCTAACATACGGAACGCACAGGGTGGCTTGTGTTAGCTCGTTTGGTTTCTTGTTTTTATCCCCCCTGCAGGATAGAACCTCTTCTTTATATTTTTTTGGGTACTATTTCGTCGCAGATCTTTCTTGATATTGTCCAAGTCGATGGTGAGACTTTTTTCTGTGTTACACAGGTTGTAGGCACGGTCCACCATCGATCGAACAACCCCTCTCTTTGTAGCACCATGATGGTTCATTTCGAAGTTCAGGTGTCCAGTGTGAGTCGGCTTTCAGTACACTGATGTTTGGCACTTATCATCGTTCTTTTGAACTTTCACGTCTAGAAAAGGTAAACCGTCTTGGGTCTGAAGTTTATGGACTTTCTGATGTTATTCTGATGTTATTCAGATGTTATTCAGATTTGGTACACAATGAACAATGGTGAAGGTATTATATCTCCCAAAATTCTACAAGTCCGCGAAAAGAAATATGCACATTTTGTAGTCATTTCTTCTTTGAACAAATTTTGAAATGTATTTGAATAATTTTTCACACAAAAAAAGATGAATAAATATAAATGAAGAAACTTTTTAAAGACAAGCTTTTATTGAATTGCACTGAAAAGGAAAAAATAATTTCTTTAGGGGTGTCAACTTATTCTATAACAGATTCAAAGACTTGAAAACTGCGATGTAAGAGGGTGGTTGGAACTAAGGCAACAGAAATTAATACTAAGGTATAATACTTTCACCATTCATTTGTTCATAGTGTACCAATTATCCCAATTTTGTAGAAACCGCACATTTCACAGAAATCATAAAATATTTCTACATCTGAATTAGAATTAGTCCCAACCTTGAGAGGGATATTGGTTCTGGTACATTTCAATTTTCTCTAGTTTCTTCGGAAAAAGGGCTTTCAAATGAAAAACATTTCATTCGCCATGTTTATAAGGTATTGCATTTTTGGAATAGGTACCGCACTAATCTAGCCCAAATATTTTTCAACAAGAATTGTTGGAAAATAGTTCATTTCGGTCTCCAATGGAGTATATCGGATATCAATAAAATGCGTACATTCAAAACTATATAGCCGACAAACGAGTCCGGAGACCTATGCTGAGATGGATGACAATATCTCGGACTCCTCAAATCAAACATAATATCAAAAATTCAAGAAAATTAACCGATTCTTTTTCGAAATACAGGGTATTCATTGAAAAAAAAACGCATTTTTGCAAGAAACTTGGACTGTATCTTTTTACTCACCCGATATATATGAAATGACTATGCGACATTCTTAACATTAAAAAATGTTTGATATAAAAAAACTAGGGGTTGACCTACCCCTATTTTCGAACCACCCAGTATATAAAAAAAAATTCAGTAAACTTCGATCGAGATTGAGGAAGTTCATCCAAGCTCAATTGGATCTTTAATTCTCATGAACGAACTAACATTGGTTGGTTTAAAATTAATCGAATTGGATTTTTCTTTGTTCACTCTGTTGTAGAGCACGAAACGTAAACATATAATAGATACGAGATCCAGATGATATTGTGCGATCGTTCAGGCATGTTATTCCATTAATAAATGGGCGTTTTTTCAATTATCGGAGTTGTTAAAAATTCTGAGCGGGAAGCTTCACTTTTAATTTTTGACACCCTGTATCTCGAAGTCTAGTCCGCCGATTTTCTTGTGCCTGTGGACACTTTTGCCGAGGAAGTCGAAATCTACAACATACCAAAAATTCAGGGAATTTAACCGAAAGCCATTTTCCATAACGAAAGTGCGGGGTCCTTTCCAAATTTCACTAAGTTTTCCTGTACTTTTGGTGGAAAGAGAGCGCTGTAAAATTTTCCGTAATTGTTCGTGAATCACCCAGTATATTTATAATCAATAAATCATCATTATATTATCCATATTTAAGGTATGTTTTGATACAAATAAAAAAAAGAATGATGAAGTTTTCAACGAATTTAATTTTAGCAGATGGATTTGCTGGATGAAATCAATTTTGAGCGAAAATAACTCAAAGAGGTCACGATAAGCTGGGTCATTAGGTGATAAATAATAGGCTTCGGAGGAATTTAATCTCTATTTAATTAGCCAGTTTACAACAATTCACATCAAATTCTTTCGATTTCACACTCTCCTCGCGTTGACATGATGAGCAATTCCTGGAAAATGGCAATCCTGGTAGGAAGTACTTTTTCGAAACTTTTATCACCACTGACTATCGTGGTGGTGGTTTCAGTTCTTTCAGGTTTCCTACAGCCACCAAAAATCAAAATGATGTCTTGTAGTTAGAGAGTGGCGGGTCCTGAGACGCGATGACCCACATACGTCTTCCGTTTGGTGAGGTGAAAGTTCATCCCTCGAAAACCCCAAATGCCAAATATTTTTGAAATCGGGAGGGGCCGACTCCAGTACGAAGGAAAAATGTCCTCAATTTTTTCGACGATTTGTATATGTCTTCCATTGTGAAGATTTTGTTTAGAAAGTGACTAGTAATCATCTGACAAAGCGGAAGGCGATTTGGTTGAAGCGTACAATTTTGGCACCCAAAATCGATCATCGCAAAAATTCGACGTCTCATATATGCTTAATTTTGTGTTCCTTCACTTTGATATGGTCATTACTACGGGAAAATCCGAGTGGAAAACTTTTTCAGTAGGGTCCGGCCTCAGGCATTAAAAAACTCGCAGGAGCGGTTAAGTTGAAGAGTCGAAAACGGCACTTGGCTTCCAAATTTTGTAGCTTCTTCAGATGCCAGAAAACATGTTTTCCAAAGGGAAGACTTTTTGGCCACATGTTTTCCAAAGGGAAGACTTTTTGGACAACATTTCACCCTATAATAATAGTCGAATGAAGGTGGATCTTCATTGCCATCAATTTGCACGAATTTCTGAACTTTTGAGTCTCTTAGGTGAAAATGCCTTTTGGTCTACAAACTTAAATTATGTAAAAAGGTTTCCATACGTTACCTATCACTGAAAATTATCATAATTTCTTTAGGTATTTGTATAAACCACAGCATATATGAAACCTAACTGAAGAAGATGGCCTAATATTTTAACATTCCGATCGCAGATATTATTTTTCCTTTGATTTATATTCCCCATTCCATTAGTGTGATTTCCATTGATTTCATGATAAAGGAACTTTCCTTTTCTATTTTACTGTATAATGATAATAATAATTATTATAAAAGAAAAAACCGGGAAACAATCCTCGTATCAATGAAAATCTATCTATCTATGTATTTGGAGGGAAGGGTACTTCGACTTTGTCGATTTATTCTTATCATTTATGTAACAGTGTTGAATGGACCTTTACATTTACGAAAAATAAATTGCAAAACTCGTTTAAATCGATAGTTTCTAGACTGAAACATCCATTTAACGAAGAGTTCCATTATATTTCTTTCATTTTGAAGAAATATCACATTTGAAAGTGTGCCGCTGACGTCACGTTCATCGGGAACACCTCCTACCATAATCCACGTTCCGAAAAAAGCAATACCGTTCTCCTTAAAAATATAGCTTCTAGCTTGATACAAGCATTGAGAAATAATTGAAACTTTGTTATTTAATCAACTCAGAGAAAAATCCACATATTACCTATTTTTATTGTATTTATAGTTTTCAAATTTTCTGAAAGGACCATCCTTTTGATGAGACACGGGCATTGGCAATACCGCAAATCGTAATAACGTGCTCATTATTCATCGGGTGAAATCAAATCAGATATAGCAATGTCTATGACTTCATTGCGACTTTCATCTCTTTGAATTTGGTTTTTGAAGTATATTTTTCTAAATCTTTCCTGGTACCTAAAATTTTTTAATAGTTCAAGGTCTTTTTGCAATGGCTAATATTTTAAATCTTTCTTTGAACTCTGAATACAATAATAACATAACGTGAAGTACTCACTTGGAAATGTTCTTCACAATAACATATATTTCCGCTTTTACGCAGGGTTTATTCACTGCTTCGAAACACATTTTACGACGCGCATCTTTGGGTGCATAAAAAAATTGTTCATTAGAATTTTCACTGGAGTTCAGACAACCGGGTACAAAGCACTTTTTCGCAGGGATACAGATACAGGAATTAAAAGAATATTAGAATACAAACGACAGAAACTTTCAAAACTTTGAAAACCACAATAACCTTAAATAAGAAATCACGTATGTCGGGGCGTGGCGCAGTGGTTAGAGCGTCCGACTTTGGGTCGAAAGGTCCGGAGTTCGAGCCCCAGTTGCGGCTGGGATTTTTTAATTTAATTTGACCGATTAAATTATTAAAATCTCGTGGCTGGACTGGAGTGAGTCCTACACGATGCACTGTTACGTTCCAATTTTAACAGTGCTGCTAAGGTGGCGCATGGAGTTAGTAACAAGGCCTATCCAGAACACGTGGCTAATGACCATAGCAGTCGATGCCAAGACACCAAAGAAAAAAAAAAGAAATCACGTAGGGCCTGTTCGTGTGCAGCATAAATATTTGATGGAACTGCTTGACTTGTGTTCAGTTTTAATGTAAGCTAACGAGTTAAACAGAGACAAACGATTCTTATTGGTTTGATCCGTGAAACAGACGAACGAGCCCAACTGGTACCAACTGTCATACGACACATGAGTATTTGGTGCACAAATTCAACAACGTTGCCAAGTCTAGTTTTGATGAACGTGACGTCACGAATCACTTTTCTTCTGATTATAGAGAAACTAGTAGTCAGAAGAAAAAAAATTAAAAGTCTCGAGTGATATTAACGTATACACTTTCTCATTACAGTGTTTTCTCATATCTCGTAGAAAGGTCCATTATTGTATTGGTATTTCATCAAGGGCTAGTTGTACAAGACAAGTTCAACAACAGTTCAGGGGAACCGAACTCAGTTGCTAAGAAACTAGAAATTTCATTGGCTAATCCCTACTGAACTCGGTTCATTTGAACCGTCGTTGAACTTGTCTTGTACAACTCACCCTAAGTATTGACTAATTCCGAATTTTCTTATTTTCGACCAACCCTATATATTTATATACCTAATCTGAGAGTATACCTACTCTTAATAAAGAAAAATTCAGCCGATATTTATCCAACACAGAAACTTCAATTTAGATACGATCCGACTAATGACGTTGATGCCTAATTCTGAAATAATGTTCAGTTTGTGTAACTCAGAAAAGCGCATGATTTACCCTGTAAATTGTAACAAATATGGGTCCTTTAATAGTAAAAATGATATACACAAGATAGTTTTTATATTATTTGATACCAAACAATCTAAAAAGATTACATTACAATTGATGTTCGTAAATTTAACATTATTTACCTAACACCAGGACCAACTGAGCTACGCAGAAATGTACATTATTCTGTATATCAATCACTCTAAAAGACTGTTAATTTGAATTCTCAAAACAACTACTACTAATACACCAAGCAATAGAGCATAATACGAGTGACTTTTTAACAAAAATACTAGTAGGATATGCCATCACGTGAAATATATTCCGCAGTTATTTTCTGTTATGTTTTCGATTCACAACTGTCATTTATTAATTTGTTGTAAACTTTTAAATAACAAAAAATATGTTTTTTTTAAATTGTTTTGCTTATAAAATGAAAACTAATAGAGCAATATGGTTGCTCCAATGGAAAGAAATGTAGATAATGGAAATACGAACAAAATGGGATGTTTTACGATGAAAAACTGGAAAAACTGTAAAATTTTGCGATTTTTTGAAAAATTCATAACTCCGCCATTTTTCAAGAAGTAGGATTGGCCTTTCTCACAAATGTATTGAATCATGCGTTGTCGAATCGTTAGTTTTGGCACAATTGCAATTGACTTTTTTTTTGCACTATCTTGAAGCATGCCTGGATGCTCTAGTGATAGCCCGATTTCAATTTTTCAAACAGATTATGAAAGTAGAAGCATAGTACTACAAAACGTATATTCTCATTTTGCTCTACAATAGTCTGAAATGGGTAAAAAATGCATGCAAACATGGCTGAAAACGGATTTTTTTTTTAGTTTTTCCGGTTTTCCTCCGTTACTAATGATCCCATCGGGTTGTAAAACGTTCCATTTTGTTCGCATTTCAATGGAGCAACCAGATTGCTCTGATAGTTTTCATTCTATGAGCAAAACAATTTTAAAAAACACGTTTTTGGTTTTTTAAATGTTTATAACAAATTAATAAATGACAGTTGCGAGTCGAAAACATAACAGAATATAACTACGGACTGTCTTTCATGTGATGGCACAGTCGGTTTTCTACTAGTATTTTTGTTAGGAAAAATGCTCTATAGATTAGCCTATAATAATAAATAACTTCTGCCATAACAACGGATTAGAGATTTGTATAATGCACAGTAGGTTTTAGAGTTCTGCTACAATATTGTTCTAAAAAAATGCTCAGAAAATATAGTGTTGCACTGGGCAAGTTTGATACTATAGTGTAGATCAAAAGCTCACTAATAATTCAGTGATATTACTCGCAATAATAGACCAGGATCCCACGCATATTTTCAAAAATGATTAATAACAGGCTGAATCTTCCTGAGAAGCTTCATTTTGCCGAGAAGCCCAATTTTTTCCTCTACGAAAATCCTCGAAAGTGGTAGCTAAAAAAATGCGCAGGCGTCAATCATGTCGATTTGGTGAGTGCAAAAAAGTCATTAATAACAGTTAGTTTTTCAGCTGAACCTAGAGATAATTCGATGAAGTACTCGAAATCACTTTTATCCTACAAAATGGATGGTAGGACTGAAGAGTCCCCCACTCCCAACATGTACCAATGACATGGTCATAAAAAATCATTGATAACCAGCGTGGCGCAGTGGTTAGAGCGTCCGACTTTGGGTCGAAAGGTCCGGAGTTCGAGCCCCAGTTGCGGCTGGGATTTTTTAATTTAATTTGACCGATTAAATTATTAAAATCTCGTGGCTGGACTGGGGTGAGTCCTACACGATGCACTGTTACGTTCCAATTTTAACAGTGCTGCTAAGGTGGCGCATGGAGTTAGTAACAAGGCCTATCCAGAACAAGTGGCAAATGACCATAGCAGTCGATGCCAAGACACCAAAGAAAAATAAAATAACCAGCGGATTTTTTTTACCGTTGCTTGGTTAATATTTGTATAATTGAATGGTCATATTGTCCTACAAATTGAATGGTAGGTGTTCCCAGTCCTACGCTCCGAAATTGTCAATTCCACGAAAATTCTTGATATTAGTAGCTAATGAACTGCATAGGCGAAAGTCATGTTGATTTGGTGAGCACAAAAATTGTATGGCAAACTGTTAGTTTTATCCAAATCTAAAGCTCATGGCTCATAGTGAAACAAACCAATTGAATTAACTTCATTTCAAGGCAGTAAAATCAATCTATTTGACCTTAAGCCACGGGCTTAACCAGCCTACATATATTTCGACCATACCATCTGAAATAAAAAGTGATCAAAATATTTTGTAGGCACATTTGTCCTCATTTTTGATATGATATTTTTTTGATCCTGCCATCCTCATTACGTTGTCCAGTTCACAGATCGATCCTATGGCTAGTTTTCGAACTACAGGGTGTCAAAAATTTCATTACTGCTATTTTGCGAATTATGAATCGATTTGATTTTTTTTGCTTTAATTATAAATAGATTTTTTTTATAATAAACACATTAAATCTAATTTGTAGCTCCATTCGAATAAGAAATTATATTTCACAAAGGGTGTTGCATTACATAGCATAATAAGACACTGTTCAAAGAAATAGATGAATTACAATACCATTATCATTTTTATTTTACAAATTCTTTGAAAAAGAATGGGTCTCCATCAATTACATGAGGATTCATATTATGATTGCTAGTTCAACAGTATATAATTTTCCATGTACACAGCGACAATTTGAATTCTTAAAAAGGCTATATCTCAGGAACAAAATGAAATAATTATTACGAATTGTCCATATCTGTTACTAGGATATGAGAATTAAAGTGGAATTATGAATAATCTTCCCATCAAGTCCCCTTATTTCCAGTCACTCTGTGATTTACAGCCACCCGCATCCAAATACATTTTTCAGAAATCTCTTCTTGTGATTCCTCCTTGAATAGCTGGTGAAAAATGCTCTCCCACTCCTTCCCCTTCCCTTCCTCATTGTTTAAATTTGTTTTTTCCGTTACGAACTACAGCCTTCAAAAGACGAAACTTGTGGGAGCCAAGGATTAACGAATTCTCACTTTTTACGTGCTTTTCCACTTTCTCGGGCCATCAGAGAAATATAAGCAGTCGCTAGGCTTCGAACCCACGACCGGCGACCACAGTGGATAAAAGATCGGTATTTTAACTACTTCGCCACTTGACCTCCGTAAAATATAATATATCTCTTTCGAACTGGACTTTTTGAGGCCTCTGGAGATACTATACATCCTGTTTTACTGTAGAGCAGAATTTCACAATTCGTCTGACCTCTTTGGAAGTTTTCAATTATAAATTTCAGCTCTTCAGACGACGATGTGGTGTTGCAAGTTTTTCCAGGTTTCCCTGCATCTGTTAAAGCGAATGCAACATTATTTAAGCCGCCCCGGAGGGCAGATTGATTATTTCAATGTTTTTACTTTGTTACTGTTGTTTTCAATATGTTTATAAAAATTATGAAAGCTAAACAAAATTTCCACTTTTTTCATAAACTTCTCACGTAAATTATGATATTTTTTAATTGAACAAACAATTATACATTGAAAGTAACATTACTTTACGAATAATAGTTATTTAAGTAACAAGGAATGTAAAGACGTGTTAACATTCGAGGTGAGCGAGTACGAGCCGAGGCAAAGCCGAGGCTTGTCGCTTGCCGAGGATGATAACAGTCGATACATTCCGTGTTACTTATTACGTTTTTCCCGCTGCTTGTTGACATTTCTCAAAATTTGCCTGAATTGAAGTTTGTTTTCTTACCCTTCCTTCATGATTATTCGTTCGCTATTTCATTCTAAGTTGCTTGTGCGTGTAACTAAGCAGACAACAATAATATTCAAAAGGTCTCATAACCTAAAAATTGATATGAATGAAGCTGAAGGTATTACTTGTCAAAGTCAAAGTCATTATTACCCTAGGCATGTAAATGACACTATTAAGTTCCGTTGTCAAGATGAATTAGTAAACGAATTTACCATTTACCTGTTTTGTTGCTAAGCATGTATGGACTATTTACAGTGTCGGCAGCGGGAAAAAGTATATTAAGTAAATTAGCTAAACCACAATTTCAAAATTATTAGTTATTTTAAATAATTTTTTTAGGACTAGCTATACATATTCGTTTTTTTGTATACTGTATTATTTACGTGAAGAATACACTAACCGTTTATGTGTTATCATTGTCCTACACTTATTAATCATTTTTTACCATGGAATTGATAATTTCGGAGCGTAGGACTGGGAACACCTACTATTTAATTTGTAGGACAATATGACCATTCAATTATACAAATATTAACCAAGCAACGGTAAAAAAATCCGCTAGTTATTAATGAATTTTTATGACCACGTCATTGGTACATGTTGGGAGTGGGGGACTCTTCAGTCCTACCACCCATTTCGTAGGACAAAAGTTTTTTCGAGTACTTCATCGAATTATCTCGAGGTTCAACTGAAAAACTAACTGTTATTAATGACTTTTTTGCACTCACCAAATCGACATGATTGACGCCTGCGCATTTCATTAGCTACCACTATCGAGAATTTTCGTAGAGGAAATAGTTGGGAGTCTCGGCAAAATGAAGCTACTCAGGAAGATTCAGCCTGTTATTAATTATTTTTGAAAATAGGCGTGGGATCCCGGTCTATAAAGATCAGTCAATAATGATATGAAGGTGACATTTTATAACTTAAACACTCTGTATTTCGTAAAATACACATAAAATTTTTGTGTGCCAATGGTAACTTTTGTTCAGTGTGTCGAGTTCAACCACATACTGACTTTGGACAATTTGACCGAAAGACTTTTTGTACAAGAAGTGTGCGTGGTCCTTTATATTGCGGAAACTGCTAAAGTAGCATATTTAACTTTATTTGCCAGAAACAAATTAGAAAGAATTCCTTTTTTCATCAAGAGTGAGGTAGACGGAAAAATATTGTAATCAACTCTCGTATTAAAATGCGATTAATTAACGCGAAAATTAACGCGCTTGCTTCGCTAACGCGTTAAAATATCTCGATCATGAATCGCCTTCACTAATACAGTAGTTGATTGAATAACCATTTCGATTGTGGATATTCTGGGGTTATTTTTTTTCTTGATGGTTTGGCATCGGCTTCTTTGGTTATTAGCCATGTGTTCTGGGTAGGCCTTGTTACTAACTCTATACGCCACCTTAGGAGCAGCACTGTTAATTGGAACGCCACAGTGAATAGTGCAGGACCCTAGTCGAGGCACGAGATTTTAATGATGTAAATAGTTAAATTAAATTCAAAAAATCCCACGCCCCGACATTTCTTGGGTTATTATTAATGAAAATAAAACTATTATGTCATTACCTATTATTGTATACTGGATTGCTTTGTGAAAACGATTCCCAATCTGAGCAGGGTCTTTGCTTTCTACAGGATCCTCTTTTTGCCAGAGTCATATTTTGGTTTTCGCAGTGGGCTAATTCAAATACACAGCGGTTGGGATAGGTGAGACCATCTGAGCCACATACTAGTTTCTGATCGTCCGCCTCACTACTGCAAGCCTTGGGAGTACAGGTTTTCTGAAAAAAAGCACATCTAATAATCATTCATCAACAGTATATTAACAGTTATCAACTGAACAACAAACGTATGTCATTAACATTTTATGAGTAACCACAAAAATATTATAGTAAGAAGAATCAGAATTTTTAAAAACCAAGAAAATCATAAATTGATTTGTTGGCCATCTTGAAAGTTTTCATTACATTGAAATTTTTACAATAAAAATAGAAACAATAATGGAAAGGGTCACACATCATAAAATTTTATCAGACCTACATAATAAAAGACCATGGATTACAGCAGAAATGATTCTATGGATGAAAACAAGGGATAAACTATTTAAGGAACGTAAGAAATATCCTTACGATAAAGAACTGTTCAAAATATATAAAGCCCGGCGCAATAAAGTCATAAATACAATTGAAAATGTAAAATACAAATATTACAAGAAGGGATATTACGCAAGATATATTGGTGTGATCAAAACAAAAACGGAAAATTTTTCCAAGTCCACATCTCAATATGCAAAAGTACTTTTTGTAGATCTGTTTAACGACAAAATCTTTCCATAAAAATCGTTTCAATATCTCGTTTCATTTTCGAGTTTTTGCTGTTGTTTGGAAAAAACAGATTTTAATTTTTTTTTCAAGATTTAAAAAAATTCATTTTTTTGTAGACCTTTTCGAGGACAATAAAACTATTTTCATACATTTTTTCGGTATCTCGTCCACATCTCATATTTTTTTTCAGAGATATGAAAAAATTTTATAGAAACTTTTTGTAGATCTGTTCGAGATCAATGAAACTGTTTATACAGTGTGTCCCACTTTGAGCAGCAACACCCTCATATTTTATTGAAAATAGAATAATTTGAATTAACTTTTTTTTTCAAATTACAGTACTCAGGAATACCTATCTTTTTGTTGATGCAACATTCGTATATCCATTTTCCACGGCTAACTATGACCAAATTGAAAAAGTGGGGAAAACATATTTGGGATGTTTTCATCACAAAATTAACATCAACTTCTGTTTCAGAATACGACCAAACCCCTAGATCTCAATGCTTGAATCAATTGATTATACAGGGTGTCATTTTTAGCTGGCATTGTGATTAACTCTCTTTCATCAGTAATATTTGCTTAAGTTTCAAAACTTCTTTACTTTTCACAAAATTCACAAAAATGTTCAATCAATACTGCGAAAAATAATCAAATATTACTTTTCCATGGCAAACTGTGACTACTTGAATAGTGAAAAATTGGGTAAAAATAAACTAAGGATCTTTTATTGAAAAATTAATGGAATGTCCCAGAACTCAATGCTGAATCATTTGAATTTACAGGGTGTCATATGTAGCTGGCAATGTCACCAACTCTTATTCATCCATAATCATCGGTCGATTTTAAAATGTCTTCTTTTGTCACTGAGTACCCAAAAATGTTCCGTTATTACTGTTCAAAGTAACCAAGAATCACTTTTTCATGGCTAATTATGACCAACTGAAAAGTGAAAAATTGGGAAAAACATATTATGGATTCTTTTATTACTGAACTAATATCAGATTCTGGATCAGAACAGTCTAAAACCCCAGATCTCAATTCCTGAGAAATATATAGGGTGTTATTAAATTTGTATATTACAAAAGTTCAACTCCTAAATTGAGTTATTTTGAAAATTATTGCGCTTATCAATATTTTTCTTTCCCGCAGGTGCAAATTGACATCAATTTATAATATTGGTATTTGCAGATGACTCGGGGATTAGAATCTGAGGGTTTTAGAGTATTCTGAAGCTATTTTTCTGATGTTAGTTCAATGATAAAAGTCTCCATAATGTTTTCCCCACTTAATCACTTTTCAGCTGATCATAGTTCGCCATGGAATAGTGAAGCTTGTTTACGTTCTGGAGTATTATTGGAACATTTCTGGACACTTTATAAGAATATAAGACATTTTCGAAATCATCCCGAGCATTATAGATGATTTAGAGTTGTTGCCAGCTGCAGGTGACACCCTGTATTTTCATTGGAAATTAAAATCTGGAGGTTTTAGAGTGTTCTGAACCAGATTCTGATGTTAGTTCAGTGATAAAAGAATCCATAAAATGTTTTCCCCAATTTTTAAATAAAGTAAGAAGTAAATCATAGTAATACAAGGGTAAAATATCTTAATATACAGTCCTGATAATAATAGCAATTAAGACAATTACAAATAGATTAAAATTTGACTGGTGTAAAGATAAAATATTAGGTAGTAAAGTAGCATAATAATAAGGTGTATCTCTAAAACTGGTCATGACAAAGCCAATACTGTTTGACATTATAATAGTTGTACTCAAACTAAGAGTAATGACAAAAACTTGGAAAATTTTAAGGACGAAATTTTTAATTACAGGGTGAATTATGAACTAAACGTCTTTTCGCAAGTTTTATCATCACCTAGCGTTTGTGTCACGATGTATATCAATTTCTGACAAGCAGTATGCTGAATGGTTCGTAATCAAGTATCCCTAAAGCTCAAAATATAAAATAAAAATACCAAATGTCACCAAAAAAAAATGTGGCTTTTTGATTCACCCAGTATAAAATTTGAATTTGTCGATTTTGACATATTCACAACGATGGGTATTTTGTGTTACTTGGTTTGATCACATCTTCACTTTATAGGGTCGAATGAGAATTTCATTTTGAATAATGCTTGACTTACCCCGTATATAACAATATTTTTATTAAAAACCAGTCTAAAATTATTGCCTTATGATTAAAGCCATATTTGTCGCGCAAAACTCTTGCATTCAAGATGTTTTCCTACGAGCAATGTTACATTAAAGAAATGGCCATTTTCCAACCTCGACACCCTGTATCTCGAAAACTAATCTTAGGATTGAGTTGGATCCATGGACACTCTTGTTCAGGAGGTCATATTCTACAACATACCAAAAATTCAGATAAATCAACCGGTGACAATTTTTCCATAAGGCTGCTGCTTGGTCCTTTGGAGGATCTGAATAAGACTTAAAAATGCATCTCTTGACAAGTAACTCAACTTCATGCAACTTTTGGTTTCACTTTTGGTTTCACTTCTCTTGTCTCCTCATGACATACTGAACACATCCATGTGTTATGTATCACTTTTTGTAACAATTTTATTTTCGTTTTCAAATTCATTCTTTATTCTAAAGGGCTATGTATATCTTCAAATCACTGATTCTGGTCCTAAAATTTTGAGAATAATACATCTTTACTGTTTTTGATCAAAATGTATCTCATATGCAACATTTCATTTTACAATTTCTATTGGTTCAAATGGCAGCATAGTGGCTCGTTGTGTTAAGAAAGGATCATTTGATAACGAATAATTTGATACTGCACATAAGTAGGTTTCAAACAAATTTCCGTTAAGACACTTTAAAAGATAAAATTAGAAATGTCCTAAAATGAAGGATCTTAAGTGATTAACCCATTAACCGCCAAAGGTGCGTAAACGCAACTTTTCTATACACATTTTTTTTTGTGGTTTGGATCAATATTATTCATATTTATTCTGATGGATATTCATAACAATAATCCAGAAGAAGTTAAAATATTTTTATTCAATCCAAAACATGATTTTTTAATCTCTGAAATTTACTTGAAAATGTTATAAATTGACCGTTCTTGTAATTCTCCAATAAAATCAATTTTTTTTTGGTACTGAATATAAAATGATAAATTCATTTCGTGCTAAACAGTAATATAAAATATGCTCAATGATAAAGTGTATTTTCATTTACGTAAATATTTTCGGATGTCGTTCATTTTTGCATGTACTTGTGATGGTTGCGTATACGCACCTTTGGCCGATAATAGTGAACATTTTCATGCACTAGTATGCGAGTCTTGACAAGTTTGGGAATATTAGGATACGACGGTCAGTTGATCATTAGCCTTGGTTGAGTTTAGTTCAGTGCAAATCAGAAACGGCAAAGAAGATTTCTCGTGTTATTCCTTATTATTTTTTGTAAACATTGTCAAAATGAGGTAAGAATCATAACTTGAGTGTAGATTTTGGTATTTCAATATCATTATTTTTCATTATAGTCAGTTTTCGAAATGGGAAATGAAGAGAGCACTGACGGCGCAAGAGTTGAGTGCTTTATTAGAGGAAGAGTTGGATTATCAAAATTTTGATTCGATTGATGTTGTTTATGTGCCGCCGGAAACAGACGAAGTAACCGATGAGGAGGACATTGATGAAAATATAATCGGAGAAGAAATAATGGAGAAGGATATTGCGGGAACTTATGAAATACAAGTAAATAAGGATAGTGATGATCCAGATGATGACATCCCTTTGAGTGAAATAGCAGAACGTACTGAGGCGGATGTTGCCGGAACTTCTGGAATACAATTGAATGAAGATAGTCATGATTCAGAAGACGATCTCCCTCTGAGTGAAATAGCAAAACGTTATGAATCAGAAAATCAAAAAGCTACGAAATCTCAAAAATATGTTATTCCAGAATGGAAAAAAATAGATATACCTACTTATGCAGGTTCTCCTCAATACCATTCTATTGAACATTTGAATAACATAAGAACAGAACATGGCGACAAGACGCCTTATGAAATCTTTTCACTATTTTTGGATAACGAAGTGACCGAAAAAATTTTGAATTTCTCAAATACCTATGCATCCCAAAACAACCGGCACGATTTTGATATCATCAACAGGAAGAATATACAGTTCGGTATATTTGCAGATAATCTTTCTATTGATGAAGAAATGGTGCCGTATTTCGGACGGCATTCCTGCAAAATGTTTATTCGCGGAAAACCAGTGAGATTTGGTTTCAAGCTGTGGTGTCTATGTTCTGATACTGGTTACTTATTCAAGTTCATTCCATATGGCGGAAAACCGGAAAAAGCAAAACCCACTGTAGCATTAGGAACTAGAGTTGTTTTGGAGCTCCTGTCAGTGGTTGAAAATCCAGAACAACATAGGATATTTTTCGATAATTTTTTCTCTTCATATTCTCTTTTTGTGAGCTTGAAAGAAAAAGGATTTTTCGCAACAGGAACAGTGAGGGAAAACCGTACTGCTAAATTCCCCGTTGGAGATAGTAAAACAATGGCTAAAAATGAAAGAGGTTTTTACACTTGTGCTTTCGATCCCAGTCTTGGAGTTCTAGTTGTGCGATGGAATGACAATTCTGTAGTAACTGTGATGACCAATACGTGTGAAGTTCTACCCCTTGTTCAAGCTAAACGCTACAATCGAAAAGAACATAAAGAGATTCTTATACCCCAACCAAATGTTATACACCACTATAATAAATATATGGGAGGAGTGGACCTCCATGATAATGGCATTGCCAACTATCGGATTGGTATAAGAGGAAAAAAATGGTGGTGGCCACTGTTCACTAATATGATCGACAGTATGGTTGTGAATAGTTGGAAAATTTATAGAATTGCGAATGAATCCAGAATATCACAACTGGAGTTTCGTTCCCAACTGGTAATGTGTCTACTAAAATGTAGTGGGCAATCAAGCAATACTGATGAAACCTCGAATGGTGCCAAATCCAAACCATCATACGGAAGACCATCTAAATCAGCTCTACCAGATGATATAAGATTTGATAATGTTGGACATGTGATAATCAGAGATACCAACAGTGCAAGAAAAAAATGTCGATTTTGTAAAAGTAACACCATTTATTTATGTAGGAAATGCAAAGTGCATGTACACCCAGATTGTTTCGAAAATTATCATATGAAGAAATAGGGCACCTACTCTATATTTGTTTATTTTTTGCAGTCGATTATTTTAACCATTTTTGGCCAAAGGTGCGCTTACGCACCCACTTGTTTTTTTCAATACTGTGAGTTTATATTTTTTTTAATGACGAGTTGTTGTTTGTTTGAGTATTCTAAACGAGTCACAATAAATGTTTTTTCTAAATTACAAATTTCTAATGTCTTGGCCGTTATTGGGTTAAAATAAGATTTAAATGCATCGAGCAGCCTGTAACCAACACAACTCATGAAACAAGATCAATATAATCCAAAAGCTAATAAAATATTTTGTTGCATAAATATTATCATAAACATGCTCTTCAAATAATTACACAATAAATAACTGATTCACTTTTGAAGAAGCAAGGTAATAGTTATTTACCTAACAAATGCGGAAAGTAGTACTTTTCCGCAGTACACGAAAGAATTTTATTCGAGATGGTTTTCTTCTGTTCTACGGAGTCCTCCAAATAACTCTCAGCAACAATGAAATGTACATTTAATAACGATAAATTGATATATTTTACTTTCCCGCACTAGTGCGGGAAAGCGAGTTTTTCCGCACTAGTGCGGGAAAGTGGGTAAAAACGCACGGTCGTAGAAAAAAGACGTTTTCCGCAAGAGTTAGGTACAGGTGCGGCCAATAAAAAATGGGACAACTCTTATAGCTGATTTTGTTTATTCTAGCTGCTTGAATTTGTGTTATGAATATGTCATATGGCAACATTGAATATTTGAGGTCTGTCTAACAATTCCAAATTAGAAAGTAATCAGCCGCATATAAATACAGTGAAAAAAGGTGTAATAATCACACTAGACAACAACAACTGTCCCATTTTTTTTTGTCTGCAACTGTACAATGTTTTTCCTACGAGTGTTTGTGTCCATCTTATTTATGAAAAAAAAAGGTTTTTATTAAACAAGATTTTATAATAGTGCTACAAAATGACACATAAGACAGAATAGTTACATAGATCATTTAGTTAGTCCTAAATATCATCATTTTCAACAATATAAAAATCGTGCGGAAAAGTAACTTTTCAGCACTAGTGCGGAAAAGTAACTTTTCCGCATGATTTTATCTTTCCGCGAGATTTTTTTATGCACTGAAAAATAATGAAACGATTGTATGATTATAAATAATATGAGATCGAATCTAGTCTATTAACGACTGATTGATAATAACTTTCCGATATTCCGTAATTTTCATAAAATTAATTTCAAAATATAAAGTAATTAAGACATTATCAAAATAAATAGTGATATTTAAAATTTGACAGGATTTGATATGGTATTATAGCAATTAAATTAATATCTGAAATAGCACAGTTGGCAAAGTAAGGGAGCAGACGTTCTACGCTGGTTAATGGTTAATGGGGTAGGTGGTTCGAATCCTGTGGAAGTTACTTTTTTTTGTTTTGAAATCGATGAGAGTACTTACTGTTCAATTTTCGTTATATTTTTTAATATTTGTATATTCAATGACGACATGAGTGTTTTTGATAGAATCTGTTATGAAAAAAATAATTCGCTCGTACTACAAAATTTCATATACCTACCTACTCGTGGGGGTGACATCCAATTCATCATAATGTACAGAAAAGAAATCGTAAAGCGAAGAAATTTACTCCATCATATCGATAACCGGTAGAAATCGCAATTGATCATATCAGTACAAGATAGAAATGTACAGTGGCATAAAGTAACGGATCATAAAGTAATCCATCATAATATACATCAGCATAACGTACTTTATCACAAAGGATCCCGTCATAACGCTACAACATCGAAATATCAATGCAGCATAACCACAATGCATCATAAAATCATTCCATCATAACAGCACCACATCAAAACGTCAAGCGATCATATTCGTATTCGGTAGAATTCGTAACGCGTCATAACGTAAAGGATAATAATCGTACTCCAGCATAATTCTATAGTCTATGGGCTTGCAGTCACTTTGTGAGAAGAATGACGGTAGTGAACGTTTCCTGCTGATTAATGAACTGATAAAAGACGTTTGGTATTTGTAAAAACTTAAATGATGATAAATGATCGGATTTATTCATCAATTGTTTTTAATTATCCGCAAAATTAATGTTGGGTATAATTTTTAAACGATGACTGCCTGAAGGTCTTTTCACGCCAATCACACCACAACCAAGCAACGGCAGGCGAGTAAAGCGTATTGGCCTTCACCAATCTCTCATTTATTCACAGGTTATTGCAAATACATTGCAGATTAATTTGTATTTTTTTCTTTTCTGAGTATTTGTCAAAATACGAATAAAAAGATTCTTATTATTTTTGAAAGGACAGGATTTTGTTTGTTTTCAAAACCAAGAGAAGCAATATACAGAAAAACTGAGTTCTCATGTTTGACCTTCATTTCCATTACTTCATATTGATTCGAACATATTCTTTCCAATTGTTATAATTCAGGCTGACTAAAACCATTTTATTTCAAACTCTACTTGAATTTATTTGAAACAATTCGTTCAGTGTAATTTTTATGGAGTTTATGGAGTTTATTCACCTTACTGGTGGATAGATCGTTTCTAAAGGAATGATTATGTTACAAAATACTCAGTAGATAGGTATAGTAGATAAAATATCAAAAAAAAATCAAAACCAACATTGATTAGGATGTAGTGTATGAATTTTCCTGTACAATCCAGAATGAATATTCAATTAACTATCTATATTATGCTGTAAACATATCAGAATTATAAATTATACAATAAAGGTGTCTGTTTTCAAAGTTTCACTTATTGCTGATGATGAAACTTGGAAGAAATTGGTAGAGGTGCCGCAGAATAGTTCATACCTGCCACAGTTTTCTCGATTTCGATTATTCAATGCAGTACAACTATCTACTATTGATTGATTTATTGAAGAAAATTCACGTGTACTTGAGCAATAAAAGATATGGAGATGCACATTTTGTCCTTTTTTAAATCACAACTTACCTCACTTTGTTCTTTTACGTCGTAGTCTGGATCATGCCAAGAAAAGTAACTGTGGGGTATATTCGTTTTTACTAGTAAAAAGGTATGGATTTTTAACTCATATCTTGTGAATCATGTTATTCTTGTTCAATCACAGATCACCTTGCTTACCTTGTGGGTTAGGTGATATGTGGTTCAGTGCTTATATACATTATGAGAACGCCGCTGTTTCCACGATATCAGAACAATAATAATTGGCTTCTCCTAACCGACAAACTATTACAAAAGTTAACGGTATGTAGCTTTCCCAACAATATGTGTCATGGTTATAGAAAAGGCAGCTCTATATCTTTTATTATCAACCAACAATCTGACCTGTGCCCTTACATTTAGATATAACAATGTGGCAATAAAATGTTTGCAGAAATCTGTCTGGAATGGGCCGTAGGGGGAACTTTCGTTTGCATAGGAAGTGTAGTACCTACTCTACTATTCTCGGTGAAATGTACACTCGATTTAAGTATTCCTTCACTTAACTGCACTTATTCAAAATATAGTGTAGTTCACAATATACCAAGAAACAGACGAAAGTACCTTTAATATGACCAGCCTTGAAGAAGGATTTGCCTTATTTGATTGGCCTTTATGACGAATGCCTGTGTATGTGAAAATTACTATTAAATATATTTCCTCTTTCGAAATCTTCAGCAATTTGATAGACTTGAAAAGTGTGTCGTCACAAATGTCATCGTTGTCAAAAACTGGTTCCAAACAAAGAATTTTAGGTGACATTCTCTGTTGATTACTTGCTGCTTTGCTTTTTAGTTTATATTTGGTTGTTTGGATTTTGTTTTCTCACGCAAAAGAAGTTGAAAATCTTTAACGGAAACAATATCGGACAAGCTGATTTAAATTCGACGGAGGATTGTTTGGAATCTGTATTTGACAAGAATGGCATTTGTGACGTAATCACTTTCAGAATGTGAATGAGCTGTAATGGAATTTGTCAGCTAATCACTTCACTGTTTCGAGCCTAAATTCTAAGTGCCATCTAGCGGGAATGAATTATTTCTCGATCAATACGCTTCATTTCGGCTAACGTCATATTGATAGGTCAGGGAGCTATATCTAGACAAACCATTCTGCCATTAGTAAATTCATGTGTATTTCAAACTGGAATCATTAGGCGTGTTCTTTTTACCAAGAATCTCAGCTCATTTCAGTTGGCACGTGAGATGCCAGTATTCTTTTTATTCATTCCAAATAGACGAGGAAAGTGATGACGTCACAAATGTCAATCTTGTCAAAAACTGATCCCAAACAAGCTTCCGTCGAATTTAAATCAGCTTGTCTGAAATTGTTTCCGTTATTTTTCAATTTCTTTTGCCTGAGGAAACAAAATTCAAACAACCAAACACAAACTAATAACCAAAACAACAAATCATCAACAGAGAATGTCACCTAAAATTCTTTGTTTGGAATCAGTTTTTGACAAGAATGACATTTGTGACGACACACTTTCCTCGTCTATTGAGATCAGGTGAGATTTTTACCTCTTCCCTTGCCGATCGAGCACACGCTGAAAAGTAATATCATTCTTAGATTTTTGTTCATTTCTCGACTGTTTTGTTGGACTGTTTTTGGTCAATGGACCTTATTCGATAAGGGATAAATTGGAGACACATTCATTTTTACCGCATTGGCAACCATGAACAAATCACATTACATTACATATTCATGGATGCCATCATAGAAAAAATGAATGTGCCACCAATTTATTCCATGGTCCATTGAAATTATATTTCAAAATCTCATATCACATCATCTCACATTGAGATGAGATAAAATATGAAAAAACACTCCTATTATTACTGAAACTATGTGAAAATGACTCCAACTTCAACTATTCCAGGCAGTATATTGCCTTCTTTATCTTAAAGATCCCCGTATGAAAACATGGGAAAGTGTCCTTCCACTTCATTATGATGTAGTGGGATGTATGTACCATATATATACATATATATATATATATATATATATATATATATATATATATATATAGTGAATATTCTGTTCTGATGTTGGCACAATGTACATAAATGTAGTTCGACCTTTCGCCACGTTAGCGCTGGAATATAATTTTGATTTCCCAATGAAAAGTTTAAGGATAAGGTTTCGCGCCAAACTTTCATATACACTCAACTGCCAATGCTAGACAAAACACTCCGGAGCCGTCCTATGATTAGCTCCGATTTACTCCGAGTAGAACCTGAAGTAATCTCGCAGGACACGAAAAATCATGAATAACATGTATTTAGTTCAATATCAGTTCAGGGGTAACACGCTCTCGATTGAAAAGCGCTTAAGAGTTAACTACACTATTGAAATCGATAGTAATTATGATCACTGAACCCTAGAACTAGAAGGCTTTAAGAAGGCCAAAGCCTTCTAGGATTTAGTGACTCTAATAGTAATCCTCTCAGAATGTCATCTAGCGTGATCAGTTACAATCATGACTGCAGGGTTCTTCAAGGAACCCTGATTTTAATGTTGTACAATTGATTCAATCAAGTTACGACATAACTTGTAGGCCAGATCACTAAAGTTACAACATGACTTGCACGCCAGACCACTGAGGCGCCATCCTACATTAACTTTTTTGAAATGCAGATATTTTTAAAATTAAAAACGTTTGAAGTGCACTGAAATACAATGATGTTTGATAATTCCAACTGGTAAAATTTGACACAACACAAATTATAAAATCACATTTGTGAATTTTATGGAATAATTTCTATCATAATTTTATAATTTTTGAGACAGTAGTAGTGATGTCTATGATTTTTGTTCAGAATATTATGAATTTGTACGACAATTTCCCTCATATTATATAAACCAATAGACTTTGTCTATTCATTCTTGAAGTTGCCTGATCGAATATCCCTTCGAAATGCAGAATTTTCAAAATATACTTTCACCTTGCTGTCACGAAAACTGTATTGCTTAGAAATTAGGTACTGAAAAATTTTGGCACTTTGCGGCACAGAAATGTCACTTTGCGGCACACTAATGTCAAATTTCAATTATTGTGAGAAATAATCATGTTTGCGAACGTAAAACTATGCAGAAAAGCATGTTTTGGAGAGTGGTTGTAGAAAAAATAAGAAGTCGGCCTCCTTAATGATTTTGTTTTATCAGGAACCCTATTCTCAAACCGTGGCATATTTTGTCGCATGCGAGATATGCTCTTTGTCGAACGAACTCTGAATATTCTTATTCTCAAATGTCGCATTTGCAATTTTTGGTACACAAATTGTAGAATGGCCAAAGGCAGTCGACAATTTATGTCGAATGCGAGTATTTCATAAGATGCGAAATTTATAGATTGGGTTCAATAGTAAATGTCAAAACACTCTTTGATACTTTTTCGGAGATTTTTGTAGTAAGAGAAGGGCATCTATACACAGCAATTGTTAGGCCCTCGATATCGCACGGAGCCCTGCTGTGGTGGCCAAAGGTAGAACAAGTGACAACCAGGGGGAAGCTGGCTAGCTTACAAAGACTGGCCATGCTCGGAGTCACTGGTGCTATGTCCAGCACATCGACAATTAGCTTGGAGGTAATCCTAAACCTCCCTCCCCATGCATTTGCATATTGCAGCAGAGGCGAGGATAGAAGCATCCAGGCTAAAATGTCTGAGCCAATGGAGGGGCAATAACCAAGGCCACTCCAGCATACTGGAGATCATAAGAATCGACACGTCTGAGATGCCGTCGGACAAAATGACTCCAACATACTCCTTTGATGGAACATACACCACCATCATAGAAGATGGGAAAGTTACATCAAGGGCCATACCAATGCTGTCAAGAGGGCAAATCTGGTACACGGATGGCTCAAAGACTAGCAAAGGAGTAGGGGCTGGAATATACGGGGAGAGACCGAGGCAAGACATGAGTCTAAGCCTCGGTACTCAAGCCTCTGTATTCCAAGCCGAGGTAACGGCAATCTCCGTCTGCACGAGAGAGATTCTAAGGAGGGGTCCTAGAAACCAATCCATAGTAATTCTCTCCGACAGTCAGGCGGCGATGAAAGCCCTGCGTTCATGCAGGTTCACTTCCAAACTGGTTTGGGAGGCACACCAAAACCTTAACGACCTGGGAGCACACAACAGGGGAAAACTTGTCTGGGTACCAGGTCATAAGAGCATACAGGGAAATGAGAGCGCAGATGCCCTAGCAAGAGCGGGGGCAGCAACAACTCTCATTGGCTCAGAACCAGCCTGCGGAATCCCGTTTGGGGATATCAAGCAGGACACAAAGAAATGGGTTAAAACTCATCATCAATCTCTCTGGGAGAGTGCATCAGGCAATACTCACGGAAAATAGATAATGATGGGGCCAACCGACCGGCTATCAAGACACCTTCTTGAACTAAGCCGAGACTATCTCAGGAAGGTTGTAGGACTGATGACAGGCCACTGCCACCTGAGAAAACACCTGCAACTGTTAGGGATACATCAAGAGTCCACACAATGCAGATTTTGTGAAGATGAGGACGAAACAGCCACCCACATAATGTTTGAATGCGATGCTCTGGCTCGTTTGAGGATGGATATCTTCGGACACTGCGGTGCAGAAGATACCATCCCGCAGGAAAACCTTGTGAAGAATCTCCAGGAGTTCATTAAGAGATCCGGAGTACTCACGAGATAGACCTGATAGCGGGGTGCAGAAAGGTTCTATACAGAACTACCTGCACTTCAGCTACTGGCTAGCCCCGTCATCTAATAATAATAATAATAATAATAATAAAATGGCATCTTTAGTAATAGCTATAGAAAATTTAGAAAATCAGGAAATTTATCAGCGGAGAGAGACGAGTAATATACAGAAGTGCTTTTACATTCTCATCTGAGAAAAATGTATTGAATCGTTCAGATTAACTAAAGAATTCTCTGATAAAAAAGGCTCATTTTCTTTTTCTTGTATTGAATTTTAAAAGCTCGCTTTTTATTTTGGATGCAATAATTTTTTTTGCTTCACTTTCCATGTTTCTACTTTCTTTATTTTGATGTAATCTTATTTCCAAAAAAAGGCAAATGTCATTATATTTGTTATTATTATCAACGTTTTACAAGAGAACGGGCATGGAACACGATCTAAAATCAAAAATTCGGTGTTGCCAGCTCATGTTATTCGACAAAATTCATCTCATGCGACATATCTATATGTCGAACCCGTTTGAGAATAACACATGCCAATGTTCTGCGACAATTTCCATTGATATAATAGGTCGAATGCGACAAATATCACTCGGCATTCTTGAATAGGCCGCCAGTTGTGTTCCTCACAGGTTACTCGATGCATTTAAATCTTATTTTGATACCAAAAGATGCTTTATTTTAAAAAACATCTAAAGTAGTTTCTTGGGATTTTTAACGGAACTTTTGTTTGGGGTATCAAATTAATCGTAATAAAATGGTCATTTTTCCTAACCCGACGAGCCACCACGTTGCCATTTGAAAAACATTAGTAAATTCAATTTTGAAATTAAATTTCATATTGCACATACACATTATGACCGAAAACAGTGAATTTGTATTCTTCCCAAAATTATAGGGCTGCAATTAGTTATTTGAAGGTATCCATTGCATTCTAGATTAAAAATAAAATTCAAAATTTAAAAAAATTGTTACAAAAAGTGACAATGATACATGGTTGTATTCAGAATGTAATGTGGAGAAAAAAGAGGTGAACATATACTGGGTGCCCCATTTAAAAATCGAAAGTTTATGTCACTTCCGGTGAAACCGGAAGTTCCATGAGCTTGGGTTACTTGTCAATAAACGCAGTTTTATGTCTTATGCAGATCGTCCAAAGCACCCTGCACTTTTTATACGTAAAATGGTCCTCGGTGAAATTGTCTGAATTTTTAGTATATTGTAGTAATCGATGTACTGATTGAACGTGCAGATTCGCAAAGTTCGTTGATGGATAGATTTTTATTTAATTATTTTCTAAAGATATGAAAGTGCCAACTGCATTTTTTCATATTTCATTATTACATCGAATTTTCAGATATTACTAAAATGTTTTTATTTTTCACTCTGTACATAATGATATAATCTGCATCATTCTGAATGATATTTAGTAATATGAAGGTACTTTGATGATGAGAACGAAAAAATATGCAGTTGGCACTTTAAAATCCCAAGAAAATAATTAAATAAAAATTACAGATTTTTTATTTGAACGCCCTGTATTTCAAAATCTATCCATCAACGAACTTTGCGAATTTGCATGTTCAATCAGCACATCGAATACTACAATATACTGAAATTTCACCGAGAACCATTTTACCTATAAAAAGTGCGGGGTCCTTTAATTCCATTATACAGCAAAATGGGTATGACTGAATGCTAAAAGGTCATTCTAGACCAAAGTTCGGAAAAACGTCAACAACTTCACGGTAATCATCACATAAAACGTTCAATCCCAAAAAAAAACATGCATCCATGCAGAACATGCAATGATCGTCATGGCCAGTAATTGTCTAGATAAGAATGTCTATTTCATAGATCTAATCTAATTAAACGGGAGATTGGTGTTGTGGATAGTGTGCTACGAAGTGTGACATGCACCATTTACCTCCTACGACCGTTCAACGAAATTGGGAAGTAGCGTTTCCTCTAATAAAACTATCGCCTGATTCGTTTTCATATAATCAACATGCCAGTGCCGACTGTAATATGGTAGTGAACTGAATCTTTGTGCTGAAATATATTCTATATATAAACTCACAATTTTCTCATGACTTACTATTATATGATAATAATGATAATAAAAAGTTTCCAACCACCAACCGCCATCTGTCAACAATTGCAAAAAAAATAAAGAGAGATATAAAAAATGGTGAGACTGAAATTATTTAGTAATGAACTTAAAGAACAACAACATTACTACACTTCGCTGCAATCTTCCAGACAAATCTATCGTTAATGACCACATATGTCCACATATGACCATTAGTTTTCTCGGATTAGATAGTGATAACAGAATGAGATTCGATTTCCACAGCAAAACAATCTGTAACAACTTGGCATCTGGTTGTTGTTTTCGTACTACAAAAAAGAGCTCTGAGATACATGTGGAAAGTTAAACCAAGTGAACACAGTATCTTGACAGTTGTATCCATTCATATTGTGGAATCATTCAGCCTCATCCACAAAATCAAAAATCTTCAAACAACTGATTCACAACACACGACTAAACACATGCATTAGATTACCAAGACCTACGAACACTATGGTAAAATATTCTATTATCTACAAAATGGTGGCAAAATGTACATTTACCTGTCTCGTAGCACAAGGAAAATAACGTGTCTTAGGCGGTTCAGAAAGGTCATTAAAAAAAATTGATTCTGCAACCTCTTTATTACCTCAAAGATTACTTTAACACCACATTTGGAAAACTTGGAATACTTATACATTTTTTTTCTATAAACACCAAAAACTCGGAAACGAGTACGTGATATGGAAAAAAATTTATATAATATTTTATATTGATCTACAAAAATATCTCATGAAATTAATCATATCTTGAAAAAAAAATTGATTTTTTTTAAACGCCAAAAATTCGAAAACCAAACGAAATCACAAAAATAGATGGAAACAGTTTGGTACTTCTTGAACCGGTTCACAAAAAAATCCCATTGTCTTTTTCCATATCTCGAGTTATAAACTCAAAAAAAATTATTGAACTTTAACAAATGAGCACGAGTCCATATATTTCTGATATTTGGATGCTACAAAAACTCGAAAACTGAAAGAAATATCAAAAATATATACAGTGTGTCCCACTTACCATGCTCACCATGGGTATCTTTTTAATGGTGAGAGATACGAGATTGGTTAAATGACACCAAATGTGGAGTTTATCAGGGCCAACTATAACATGAAAAAATATTTTGAAAAAATCCATTCGTTTTTGTTTTATACGCAAAAAACAGATTTTGATCATTTTCATGTCTCCTCCGTAATTTCTTTATTTATGAAAATATTCGAATAGGAATTTCACATTCTGATGGCAGTTTTTCATTGAGATTTCGAAAAAAATATGAAATTTATACCAACTCTTCTAGAATTTGATATCAGCACCAACTTTTATTTTTCAAATGTAGGTCATAGCTCACTATGGCTTAGTTATGAATAACTTTTTTTTCTCTTACAGATGATGTCACAGTAATAGTTTTTTGTTGATAACAACGGAGTTATAGTCATTTATACAAAACAAGAACAATTTTGAAGTCGCCATCTTGAATTTATAAATTTTAACAAAAAAATCATGATCTCCGACCTCAAAAACCTCCACATACCAATTTTGAATGGAATCGGACCATAATCACAAATCTCGTCCGCCATATTGGAGGAGCCGCCATTTTTAATTTTTCATTTCTATAAAAATTCCATGGTGCATCTTCACCGAAATTATGAACATCTGCCAAATTTCAAGTTATTAGGACCGCCATAGGTGGGTCAAAATTCACTTGCAAGAGACATGAAAATGATCAAAATCTGTTATTTGCGTATAAAACAAAAACGAATAGATTTTATCAAAATATTTTTTCACATTATAGTTGGACTTGATAAACTCCACATTTGGTGTCATTTAACCGACCTCGCATCTCTTACCATTAAAAAGATACCCATGGTGAGCATGGTAAGTGGGACACACTGTATATACACTGTTTTAAAATAAAAGCTAGGACCTTGTTGGGTACGCAGCATGCAGGAAGTATATACTCTTATAATAATTATTCCAATATTTCTACAAAGTTTATTGTCATCATCAGTGAAAGCTACAAAGTTATTGAATTATAGTGAACATCGAAACAATAAGTGGAGTCAAAACTACTTACAGTGTCCACGAGGTTGTGTGCATTATATGATAAAAAATAGACGTAAAAATTACAAACATATTAAAAGAACAATTTTGTGGAATGTCAATGGAACACAGTCATCTTAATTCATTCAAATTTTGTTGATAACACCGACTATATTAATAACTCTCTCCAGCTTTTGAAAAAACTATATAGAGATCATCCCATAGGAAAGCTTATCAAACAAAAGCTTCATGAACTATATTTGATGGACAAGAAAATAGTACTGCTGTGGGTTCCATCACACATACGGATATTGGAATGAAACGGCTGATGTCAAGTGACGCAATCACTACTCCTAGTCAGCCAGCAGTGATGCTTACTCCTTCCAACGATATGAAATCATATTTTAAACACAAACTCGACTTAGAATGGAACACTGCATGGCAAGGCCATGGACTTATGGCAAGGCAGGCAGTCAAAGCTCAAGGAGATTAAACCAAACGTTGGTCCATGGCACTTACGCATGAATATTTGATATCACGGGAAGAAGAACCAAGCGTTATGTTTGTGAGGTGCGATTAACAGTGAAACACATCTTAGTAGAGAGCTTGATGTATGAACTCCAAAGAAACATATCCAAAGTGTCCTCTGAAATGAAAGAAAGTCTGGACTATAAGAACAGTGCTGAAATTATATCATTTGTAACATTATCTAATTTAGTTAACAAATTGTAGGATTTGTGCCTTTTCCTGCACTAATAACCCATTGGGTTGATGCGCTTTTTGTAAATAAAAAAAATACAAGTACAATTACTTTTTCAGTTACAGTTACTTTCTCCAATTACAATTACAAGTACAATAACTTTTTCTAATGAAAATTACTTCATTGTTTGTTGACGAGATATACATGTTTAGGTGTTCTAAAACAAGAAATTTTCTTTATGGACTTCCTTCTTCTGAGACACAATGGTCAAGACTCCCAGGAGGAATGCGCTCTCCAACAACAATTTTGAAAAACTGATTATAATGAAGTAACATTATAAAAGTACTGTGAATTATAACCAGACCTCGCAAATCGCAGTCATTAATCTGCATGAAAAGTTAAAAATAATAATAATTTTATACCAAACATTTTTTTATCATTAAAATCCTTGAGTAAGGTTATTCTGGACTTTCATTGCCCAAAAAGAGAACAAAGAAAAATTCAATTCTCTGCAATTTTTAATCACGACGTTTCAACTGTTAAAATCTACAGTCGTGTATACACTTGCTATCCAGAATAACCTTACTCAAAGTGAAACATTGAACATTGTCAACCACTTTCAAACAAACAAAAACCTTGTCCAAAAATCTATAGTTTTCAATATTTTGAAAATTGTTGGTTAATTTTTATACCACTTCCCTGTTTGAAACCTATTGATTTTTCGATGATAATGTATGAAACACTTTTTGACCAGAATTGATCACCGAATTTAAAAAAAAAAATGTTTGATGTCATTTAACTGTTTTATCTCTTTGACCAAACGGCTCCAGACCTTTGACGCCAGATTTATACAGTACTTATGCTTATTAAAAAAGTACCCAAACTTTTGTGTTGATGTAACTTTATTCCGAGTCAAAAAACTATTATTATTAAGTTGCCTATCCCGTTCTTTATAAATGACTCTACTTGTTGCTTTTTATTGACGTGCTTACATTTAAAAATTTCTTACTACATTTTGAATAAATATAGGCCAAGCTGTAAATAAAAATAAGAAGCTCTTTTCACACAAAATAAAAGACGCAAACGGCCTATACTACTTTTTATAAGATAGTTCGTAAATGAAAACCCTGGTTTTCGCCCCAGCAAATACGCTTTATGGAATTTTTTTATACAAGAAATAGTAAATATACAAACAAGTTTTTTGGTTTTTTGGAAATTTCTCAAAGATTATTCAAGGAATCGTTTTACAGTCAATGGAACTTTTGTAGAGATTCATAAAACCTACAAAATGTATTTTCGTACGACCAGATCGGTGCATTTTCCACTGAGAAAATCCGGGAAAACTTCGAAACAGATACCATTTTTCAAATGTTCATAATTTTTATAAATCTGAGGGTTGACAAACAATATTGCGGAAACTGATAGATAATAACATGTGGTTCAACTATGCGCAAGATGGTTTCTGTCCTATATGTAGTTTTTGCACAATTGTTATAAACAATTCTTGGTCAAATCTTTCTAAATGCGCCGATTTAAGGAAAATCATCTAAATCGAATTCTGTAAACGGCATATGGAAGGAGAGATCAATATCTACAATGTGTATATCTTGGATTTTCACCTCAGAGGTGGGAAACGTATTGAAAAGTCTCGTCTCTGGAAGTTACTCTAAATGCTTCAAAGAGCGACTTCTCGTATTAACTTCAGTTTTACCTCGGGTGACTTCGGATGACTTCGGCCGGACTTGAAGCGTTTTGATCAACTTCAGTGACATTTTCAACACATATCCCACTTCTCAGGTGAAATTCAAAAATATACAAATTGTAGATATTGATCTCTACTTCCAGATGCCGTTTACAGAATTTGAATACGACGATTTCCCTTATCTTGCAAGATGTGCCCTTAAATTGTTTATAACGCGATTGTGCAAAAACTACACAACGGAAAAACATCTTGTGCACAGTTGAACCACATATTATTATCTATCAGTTTTCGCAATATTGTTTGTCCAGCTTCAGATTTATAAAAATTATAATATTTTGAAAAATGGTCCCTTTTTCGAGGATTTCCAGGATTTCCTCAGTGGAAAATGCACCGATCCGGTCGTATAAAAATCCATTTTGTAGGTTTTATAAAACTCTACAAAAGATCCGTTGACTGTAAAACGATTACTTGAATAATCTTTGAGATATTTTCAAAAAACTAAAAAAGTTGTAATTTTTTTAACTATTTCTTATTTAAAAAATTCTACAAAGCAATTTTGCTGGGGCGAAAACTGGGGTTTTTATTAACGAATTATTTCATAAAAATTAGTATAGGCCATTTTCGTCTTTTATTTTGTTGGGGAAAAACCTCTGTAGATTGGTCTACTAGAGAAATCAATTTTTTGAAATATTTTTACTGGGATACAATCCATTTAGTTGAACAATTGATTATTGAAAAATTGTAAATGTTAGGGTTCCTCAACTTTATCATAATTTATTGTTACCCGTAAAGTAATTAGTAATTCCTATTTTTATGACATGTACTTTGTAACGGTAATTAGTTACTTTTTTTGAAAAAGTACCTACTTTGTAATTGTAATTACTTTTTCCTCCTACCCCTATAGAAAGTACACACTTTCCTCCCTCAAACCAGGGAGGAAACTCATACTTTTCCTCCCTAGGGAGAAAAGTACTTTTCCTCCCCCTAATTTCAAGTAAGTTGTAAACGATGAAACTTGTGAATCTATTATAATCAAATTGTTTCCGTAATTTCTAGAACATCTTATATATCCTGTATTCTGGTCAAAATCAAACATGAATGTTACTTCTACTCTAGTTATTTAATAGCTATTTGTGTATTTAGAGCGCAAAGTGATTGATTGTTGCTCGACAAAGAGATTAATCCCTGGAGAATGACAATGACACTTTGTGCTTGAAATACACACATTATTTTTTCTACAGGCGCAGCTCTTAGAAAAAAATGATCGACACTTCATTCAAATAGGCACATAACATTACTTATGAGAAAATCACTCAATAGCAATCCGAAATGTATAAGCTATCTAAATGTCCAATAATTCAAATCACTAACAAGAAAAAAGTAAAATAACGTTCTTGAAAAAAAAAATAAAGTAATTGCCAGGAGATGAACCCGGGACCTCGGATTACAAGCCCAAGACGCTAGCCATTGCACCACCGCAGATTCTCATAAACACATGACTGTATTGTCTATACTTTCCATCAAGTAAGAATAGGTCTATTTGCAAACAAAGTCACAAAAAGGTTTTATTGAGTGGGTAGGAGGAAAAATCATATGTATTACATGGGAGTAAAGTGCCTTTTCCTCCCTTGGATGTTTACTGCCCTCCGCTTCGCGTCGGGCAGTAAACTACATCCTGCGAGAGGAAAAGTGGTTATTAATAGCAATTAAAGTACCTTTAATTGCCCAGCTCCATTTGGAACAAAATGATTTGCACTTTGAAAAGTTAGTAGATCGCAGAAAAAATAACAAAACAGTCATATTATCTATGAATCAAGAATTCCAAATGAACAAACATTACTAAACATTTAGAAAATTAACACTTAGATAACATTCTCTATAAAGATAAACATTGTTACAAATACGAATGAAGAGTTTCAAATATAAAATGCACTAGAAATAATTTACAAAAAAAAAACACCACCATAATTTTTAATCGGGCCGTCACTGGACATGCTCCTCTAAAAGAACACCTGTGCGGAATGCTCCTTTGAAAGAACACCTGTGCGGGATGCTTGACGAAACGGGACTTTTTGAAGGCATCTTACACTTTAAACGCAGCGGGAAGTGCCAGAAACAAGGTATACCACAAGTGTGAAGGCGAGACATTGAATCGTAGAAGACAATGATATATCATTTTGGCCTTCGAAGCCACGGTGATAAAGGTATCGTGAAGGAGTCTGAATTATCAGAAAATGTATTTCACATTGACGACAAAATAAAAATTATGTGGTTGACAAATATACAGGGTGTTACATAATTCAATACATATATTTTAACCTCTTCGGTCCTACCAAAAAAACTCTTCCAAACTGATCTTTTTTTTCTAGTATTCACTCAAAAGTAATATTTGTGAATTGAAAAAATTACGAAAAAAATTATTCAATTATATTTTTGTCAAAAAAAACATAGTCCAGCCAGCTGGACATCGGGATCAAGGTTGACAATTGTTATGTAATGAATGACTTTCGAGGCGCTATGCACCGAGAAGAATTTGGACGATTCGAAGGATTGCCCGAAATTTCTGGAGCATTCGGAGAAGTGAACGGTGAATATAAAAAGAACCACAGCAGAGTTGAGGGACAGTCAGTGAAGTGAAAGTCGAATATAAATATGAATGATGGTTTTTCGGGTTTTTAGGCCGACGTTTATTTAGAGAAAATCTCGACGTTTCGCCAACACGAGTGGTTGGCATTTTCAAGAAAAATGTTTACAGTTTCGATCACTGAACACTACTTATTTGTTCAGTGATCGAAACTGTAAACATTTCTCTTGAAAATGCCAACCACTCGTGTTGGCGAAACGTCGAGATTTTCTCTAAATAAACGTCGGCCTAAAAACCCGAAAAACCATCATTCATTCAACGATGACCGCGAAAGCCTTTCACAATTCGAATATAAATAGTCCAGTGTGATTGTTATATAAATTAAAGTATTGTGTTGAAGTTATTGAGACATTGTATTTCGTAAAATAAATTATTTTAGAGTGAATTTGTTTAAATATACTACAATACTAAATAATAATAAAGGAATTTCACCGAGTTATTCATGAATTACAGGGTGATTTCTGAAACGTTGATATTTTGTAATTTTTATTATCGAAAATTTTCATGACCACCCTATATATCCCAACGAAATGATGTTTATACGGTATCAGCTATCTTCGGAGGATGGTAATTCACTTGAATATACAGGATATGTACAAAAGAACCGGCCATATATTTCACCAATTTTCCAAATCACCCTGTAGGAAATAGAAGAATTATGATCAATGATAGAATAAGAATAGTATATTGCATGCAAAAATAATTTTATCAATATTTCATTATCATCAATATTTCATTATTATTATATTATTACATCGAATTTTCAGACATTACTAAAATGTTTTTATTTTTCACTATGTACATAATAATATAATCTGCATCATCTGAATGATATTTAGTAGTATGAAGGTACTTGGGTGATGAGAACGAAAAAATGTGCAGTTGGCACTTTCAAATACCAAGAAAATAATTAAATAAAAATTTGTCCATCAACGAACTTTGTGCGATTCTGCACGTTCAATCAGTACATCGAATACTACAATATACTGAAAATTGAGAAAATTTCACCGAGAACTATTTTACCTATAAAAAGTGCGGGGTCCTTTCTCACGTAACGCTGTACGCAATTTTCACAACAGTAATTTGTGGTCAGAGGAAAACCCCCATACGATACAGGAATCACATTTCCAAAAACAGTTCTCTCTCAACGAGTGGGCAGGAATCTTTGGAGATTATTGTATAATCCCATTCTTTATTCCGGGAAGATCAAACGGAGAGAGATATCGTCATTTTCTTAAGGAAGATTTGCCTATTTTACTGGAAGCTGTGACGCTTAGACTGCGAAATGAAATATAATGGTTTACGCATGACGGTGCCCCGGAACATTTTAGCATACTAGCGCAAGAAATTTTTGATCTAACTTTCGGCAACCGTTGGATAGATCGGGGCGGGCCTCAACCATAGCCCCCTAGGTCACCAGACCTTAACAGTTTGGATTTTTTCCTGTGAGGACATCTAAAATCCTCAATTCACCAGACAACTCGAATCGAATAATTAACTCTTGCAGATCGACTCAAGATACTCCAGGAATTTTCTAAAGAGTGCGCAAATCGATGAGAAGAAGATTGGATGCGTGCATACAGGCAGGAGGTGGAAATTTCGAAAATTTATTGTGATTTTGAATTAGATTTATATCTAGTGTTCCGTTATTTATTGTTGATAAAGAATTAGCGTTTGAAATGTTTCTAGGTTGAATAAAAATAAAAATCTAAATTTTTTCACTTTTTGACAAACGCATGCATCGATTAATTTAAATCAAAATACATACATGCACGAAAAAGTTGTGACTCCCCAAAAGAGACCAAGACCTGTAGGTGGCGCATCCTATACAATTAAGTGCCAAACTAAGACTAAATTTGAATTTCTAATATCAAAAGGTTCCCAAATACCAATTTTCGTCCAAATATCGACATTATTTTAAAAATTATTTGCGAATAACCAAAATGAAAATAAATTTCAACACCCTATATCTTAAAACTGAAGGCCTTGCGGACCCATGTTAACATGAACTTTTTACCTTATAAGTAACTGAGGAATCGTCCTGTGAAATATCGGACACTTATTACATAACACCCTGTCGGTATATGAAAGTGTCATCGTCATGAAAATGATGATAAGCAATTATAAATATAGTTAGGTAGGTATCTATTTTCCGATAAAAACAAAGCAAACAAGTATAAAAATAAAATCCTTAGGGACCGAATACCAGAATCTACCTACCTATGCTAATGAATACGAAATTAATCAAGGAACAATAACCTGTTTGGATTTCGCACTGCCTACACATTGCGATTCGAATAATGTTAAATGCACAGCAGACTTTACAAAAATAGTCAGTTAACATAACCCCGTTTTAGTATTAATATGATTCGTGTAGGTAATAAGTTTGTCATTTTTGCAAATGTTTGCAGATGGTTTCGAAAAAATCTTCAAACAAGCAGGTAGGTATAAAGTTTAGTACATAATGTCATTGAAACTGGTTATTACCCGACTCGGACATAATAAAATAACTTTCATTATTTGTTAATTTTGTTGAATTTAAAATCGAGACAACAACTCTGCAACTCTCCAGTACTGAAACAGCTCTTATTGTAGCGAAAACGACAACAATAAAACGCCCCGCGAAAGGGACAATCACACTCAGCCACATTTCCGAGATTATCCGAAAATCTGTCTCAGGTAGTCCTCTAAATTACAGAATTGTATTTGGTGATAACTGTCGCAGATACGAAAAAACTTAAAGAAAACAAAAATATTTTTAAAAAAAAACAGAAAACCTTATTTTGTAATGGCACTTGTTTTTTCGGTATTTAGTGAAAGTAAATTAGAATCACACCAGTCTTTGATTAACCCGTTAGCGCTCAGCGTACTCGTTTGAAGACGGCTGGAGACAACCCTGTAGTATTTCTAGGAAACAATAAAATCGGATCTATTTTTAGCCAAGTGCACGTGCAATAGTCGGACTCCACCCCAACAGTTTCAGTTAACTCTTGAGTTCGATGTGAATCAGTTGAATTATTCGCCGAAACTATATGTTATCAATTGTTCTGTACTTATTGATATTTGCTATTATATTTCTCAAGATATTTAGAGGTAAGTGTTTATCATATTATTATTACAAACTTCAAACACATATCTTTTGTTATGGTATATTACAGAACTATACTTTGCTCATTATTTTTCTGAAATCATTGAAAAACTGTAGTGTCCTCAAATGAGGACGTTGGGATTACAGTCATATTTTGGTTTTTTTTTCTGAAAAAAAGTTTTCATTTTTCAGAATTATCCAACATGAGCATATCAAGACAAGTTTTCAAAACACTGGAAGAGGCTGCTGAATATCTGTATTCCAACGAAATTGAAGCTGATCTCTTAGCTTTACCACCTGAAGTGGATGAACTTACTGATGAGGAAGCCATCAATGATGAGGATTTGGACGTACCAGTTGTAATGGACATTGCAGGACAAATGGAAATAGATTTGCCGTCCGATAATGATTCTGATGATGATATTCCTTTATCAAGTTTTGCCAGACAAGCACCGTCAACGTCGCATGAAGAGTCTGCAGGACAAATGGAAATAGATTTGCCGTCCGATAATGATTCTGATGATGATATTCCTTTATCAAGTTTTGCCAGACAAGCACCGTCAACGTCGCATGAAGAGTCTGCAGGACAAATGGAAATAGATTTGCCGTCCGATAATGATTCTGATGATGATATTCCTTTATCAAGTTTTGCCAGACAAGCAACGTCAACGTCGCATGAAGAGTCATCGCATTCTTCAGGCAATAAAAATGAAACTGCTAGAAAACGGAAAACTGCCACAAAAACTAAGAACGAAAATCCAGAATGGAAGAAAATTGATCCACAATTTGATTTTTTGAATACCACGGATTCGCCAGAACAATTATTCGCCAAAATGCTCCCTACCTTATCTAAGTTGAGCATGTTGGAGATTTTTGAACATTTTTTCACTGAGGAAGTGTATCAGAAAATTTTGGATGAAACAATTCGATATGCAACTGAACAAAAAAATAAACCAACGTTCAATATGACAATTGAAGATATAAAGATATTCATTGGATTTTTGATCTTTTCCGGATATCATACACTGCCAAGTGAAAGAGATTATTGGTCTGACGCCGAAGATCTGAGCATACAATTAGTGAAGAATGCCATGAGCCGGAATAGATATTCAGAAATAAAGTCATTTTTACATTTGCAAGATAATGCAAAGGCAAATGAAAATAAACATGATCGGGCTTTCAAAATCAGACCACTTCTTGATGATATAAATGAGAACTTTCGGAAATGGGGAATTTTCCAGAAGCACTTATCTATTGATGAAATGATGGTAAGGTACTATGGTCACCATGGACTGAAGCAATTTATAAGGGGGAAACCAATAAGATTTGGTTACAAACTATGGGCTTTGTGTGGCGATAGTGGATACTGCTTCAATTTTTCTCTCTATTGTGGAAAAGAAGCAAATCAATCAAAAGACCCTCTGGGAACAAGAGTTGTTACAAATATGCTCTCTGTGGTAGGTGACCCGTATGGACATACAGTTCATTTTGACAACTATTTCAGTAGTTACAATTTGTTGAAAATCTTGAGAGAAAAAGGATTTCGAGCCAGTGGCACAATACGAGATGATAGGACTGGAAAATGCCCTTTGAAACCCGTGAAACAAGTGGAAAAGTCAAAAAGGGGGGACGTTGATTACCAATTCGACCAAAAAAACAAGATTCTAATGGTGAGATGGAATGACAATAAATGTGTCACGATGGGAAGTAATTTTGATACTATTGAGCCAAAATGTGCAGTCCAGAGATGGAATAAGGATAAAAAAGAATATAGTGCAATTCCACAACCCAAACTGATACACCACTACAATAAACATATGGGTGGTGTTGATCACCACGATTGGCTACTTGAAAAACATTCAATCGCCATCAGAGGTAAAAAGTGGTATTGGTGTTTGATTACCCGTATCGTGGACATGGCCATAGTTAACAGTTTCGTTTTATATAACTTACTTCATGCACAGGAGTGTATCTCAATAAAAGACTTTCGCCGGAATATTGCTGTCCCATATCTAAAATTAGGTCATGGTCAACGTTTACAAAAGGGCAGACCGCTAAGTTTACCTTCAACATCAAGAGCTAACATTTTGGATGATGTTAGATTTGATGGAAGAAATCATATAATGGACAAAAGAAATAATCAACGCCGGTGTCAGTTCATTTTATGTAAAGGGAAACCACGTACTTTTTGCAGAAAATGTAACGTAACACTCTGCATTCCCTGTTTTCCCAAATTTCATGAAAAATCCTTACTTGCCAAATAAATTCTTGTAACTTCATTCCATTTATTTAATATCATAATTGTAATTTCTTACTATTTGAAATAAAACACTGTTTCTTTCTAGCACAATTATTGCAAATGACTTTTTTCAGTACGACGTGACTACGACCATAATTTTCAATGTAAAACGCCCAGCGTCCTCGTATGAGGACGGCCCTTAAAATAAAAAATGTGAATTGAAAAAAAATTCTATCCACCTAGACATCATCTATAGAGTCACAATAGTAACCTGTGTGAATATTTTGAAATTTTGATTTAAAAAAATAAATTGGGCGCTAACGGGTTAAGACCATGTCACCACACATTATTTCTTCGAGTCTTTCTTTATCTTTACGGTGGTGCCATAATATAGTTGCATTATCTGCAAATAACGTTAAATTTGCCGAAGTAGGTAGAATGAATGATAAGGTCATTTATATATAAAATAAAAAGTATAGGACCTAGAACAGATGCCTGAGGCACTTCACACCTTATGTCAATTGTATCTGAGTCGATCTGAGTTAGTGGATAATTTTACACACTGCTTTTTATCAGAAAGATAAGATCTGAACCTGTTCAGAGTGACTTCCCTAAATCCATATCGATTAAGCTTCCACAGCAAAATGTCATGATCTACACAATCGAATGCCTTTCATGAATCATTGATGTCAATCTGTGGATGTAGGGAATGCAATCTCGTTCTCGCGAGATCTCGTTTTCGCGAGATCTCGGCCTTTTTTAGCGAGATTGATCTCGGCCGAAAATGGGCGAGATCTCGTGAGTTTAACGAGATTGCACTCGAGCATAAAAACGTCTTAAGGTTTCCTGAAGCCGACGGGGAAACGCGGGAGCGGGTTGGACAGGAGCCTAAATTCTAAACCGGGATATAAAAACAAACATATCGGTGTGATTATGCGTATTTCGAATTTTTTGGACATTTTGTACTTTCAAAATAATTCGTATTAATGGTAACCCACTCGTCAGAAAAAATTTCTGGAAGCTCTCAAAATCAAATTGAATCCACTCATAATTAATGCCGATAGGCAACGACAGAATATAACAAAAAGTAACTATAGATGTCACAAGTTACTCTCTGAGTAGGTATAGTTTTCTTTAATTGATAATAATATCTCAATTTAATAGTCAACTCAACTTAGTTAATGAGTTTTGACTTCTTGTTGTTTTGTTATAAAAGAACTGTTTTATTATTAAAAGACTTTTGTTTGACATTAGAAGAGACGACTGGTTGTTTATTTCATTTCTTATTTGATTAGATACATCAAAGTTTATTACTAATAAAAAAATATAGATAGATGTCAAACAATATTAAATACATAAAAGTTAACTGAAAAAAATCGTGAAAATTAATGTTTAATTCATAATACCTATAATTCTTATTATTTTTTCCTAATTTATTCAAATATTATGATTATTTGCTAAAATAAACAAACAAAACTGCCAATCTCGCGAGATCTCGAAATTGGCGGTATTATTGTTATTAATAAACTCGCGAGATCTCGCCTGAGCCCCAATCTCGCGAGATTGCATTCCCTATGTGGATGGCATCATTTGTGCTTTTTCAATTCTGAAAACCAAACTGCTCTGCACTCAGTATTCTATTACTAGTCAGAAATTCCATAATTATTTTCTTCACTAGATTTTCTATTATTTTTGCAAATGAGGTTGGAAGGATATTCTCTGTCAGCTCCTTTATGAAGAGGAATTATTATAGAGGTTTGCAGGAATGACGAAAAAATTCCAGTTTCAAATGAGTCATGTATGACTAGTGCAAGAGCGCCGAGCGCACCATCAGGAAGGCTTTCAAATCTTTATAGAAATATCATCTAAACCACCCGCGTTCTTATTTTTTATAGAAGAAATTATTTCTGATATATCAAAATCAAGAAGAGTTGGGATAAATTTTACATTATTTCTGAAACCTCTTTGAAAAACTGCCATAATAATATCAAATTCCTATTCAAATACTTTCATAAATGAAGAAGTTATGGGAGAAAACATGAAAATAATCAAAATCTGTTTGATGCGAATAAAACAAAATCGAATAAGTATATTTTATCAAAATATTTTGTCACATTATAGTTGGCCTTAATAAACTCCGCATTTGATGTTATTCAACTAGTCTCCCATCATTAAAAAGATACAAGTGGTATAAAAAAACTAAACAAATATTGAAATGTAAACACCCTGTAGATTGGTAACGAAGCGTTTTTGAACCAATACTTATATGTAGTAAGCTAAAGAATTTCCTCCGTCCGTCTGTACTTGGCATTTAGGAACACCCTGTATAGCTAGATAATGAAAAATTTGTGCCTAGTACTTATTCCCGCTTCAGGAAATTTTCGGTACACGCTGTATGTATATTTCTATAGAGTGCTATTATATTATTCAGTGTCATCGTCATGAAAGTGATAAGCAATTATAAATATAAGTATTTTCGGATAAACACAAAGCAAACCAGTATAAAATCCTTAGGGACCGAGTACCTGAATCTACCTCCATACTAATGAATACGAAATTAATCAAGGAACAATAACCTGTTTGGATTTCGCACTGCGACTCGAATAATGTCAAATGCACGGCAGACTTTACAAAAATAGTCAGTTAAACATAACCCCGTTTTGGTAATATTATGATTCGTGTCATAAAGCAGTTTGTCATATTTGCAAATATTTGCAGATGGTCTCGGAAACAAGCAGGTAGGTATTAAGTTTAGTAAATGTCATTGAAACTGGTTATTACCCGACTCGGACAAAATAAATTAACATTCATTATTTGTTAACTTTGTTGAATTTAAAATCGAGACAACTTTGCAACTCTCCAGTACTGAAACAGCTCTTACCGTAGCGACAGCGACAACAATAAAACACCCCGCGAAAGGGACAATCGCACTCAGCCACATTTCCGAGATTATCCGAAAATCTGTTCAGTTCATTACTCCACCATAACAACACGATCACTCGTCGTTCACCACCACGTGCGTTGCATCATTTTTCACCGACAATGCTCAACAAACGTCTAGTCTGCCACTGAGTCTGGGTCTGAGAATTTTCTTGGTGAGCGCATATTGACCAATACCACCAGATAATCGAGAAGTGGAGTTAGTGAATTATGGTGGTCAGTGTACCGGGTGGACCGGTATCGTTTTACAGGCTGTGGCTTGCGGAGTGAATCTTTCGTTGGCTGTAAGTGGAACGTGGGTTTGTAAAGAATTGATCCTCCAATAAACAGTTTTACAGTCTATGTTTCAAAGTATTTGCTACGAAAGTGTAGAAGGGCTACGAGCAATTTTTTTTTGGAATTTCGATTTTAATCTCGGACCCCCGACTTTAATCTCGAATCCCCGACTTTAATCTCGGGTGTCCGACTTTAATCTCGGACCCCCGATTTTAATCTCGGACCCCCGATTTTAATCTCAGACCCCCGACTTTAATCTCGGTATTCGACGGTGCTCTCAGATTCTAGAATGGAATCTCTTCATAAAGCTATACAGGGTGTTTCAAATTCGATCTTCACCATTGAGATCTCGGAAACTATGAGAGATACGAAGATGGTTAAATTGGGGCAAAGTTGCGCATTTACCTGACTTACAATATGCCGTTGAGAAAGTTCTGAAATTCCGAGTATATCCGGAGTTATTCGGAAAAACAGAAATTTCTGAAAATGGTTTTTATTTTTTTCTGGCTTTATATTTCGAAGGATTCGAAAATAAATTGCACTTCCACTTTGCCACTTTTTCCTTGCTACATAATGGTGTTTTCACATTTGCTATCCGACGTTTTGTCTTCCGGCCACTATCATCAACTTTATTATTTCTCATTGGATTCTTCCTGTTTTGAATAGAACCTGATTTTACATTTTTAATGATGTTTCATAAGTTATCACTCTTTTTCGAAAAATTGGAATATTAAAATAAATTAATTCTTATCATAATAGGCTTTGACTTTGATGTTTCTAAATTTGACTTTCAATTTGTTGTTACACTCAATGACATTTTGTTATTGTACAAGTCATTGAGTTTTCGGCGAAAAATGGCTTTCACGAATGAAGAAAAAAGAGATATGATACAAATTTATTACAAATACTATAGAAACAGTGTTACGACATCGGAAATGTATTTAAACTTGTATCCCGAAAGACAACAACCACATTGAACTATGCTCAAGTTATTTGATCAAAATCTCACCGAGTTTGGTTCATTGAAAAGCCAATGAAAAAAATACGGAGGTAGAATCAACAATCAAAATTTGATAAATGAGGTGTGTATGAGATAAATTAGACATTGTGTCCCTTTCAATGAAAATAGAACTTTGTACAAATAACAATAATTAACTAAAATGTAAAGACAAAAGTAAATCACAGCAAATGCTCAAAATGCTGACTTTGTTCATGATAACACAACTGTGCCCTTCTTCGAATATTATTCACTGCACAATTAATTTCCCTCCTCCTCAATCTTCCGAACTCTTTAAAAATGCTGAGTTGAAGGTCCTCAATATTTTGATATTTCTTCTTACCATAAACTCTATTTTTCAGTGTACCCCATAAGAATGTATTCATAACATTTAAGTCTGGAGACCTTACTGGCCACCTCATCGGCCCATTATTCCCTATCCATTTACCACCAAACCTTTCAGTCAGGTAATTAGATACTCGTCTGGTAGTGTGCAGTAGAGCACCATTATGTTGAAACCAGATGTTGCTATAGTTAGCCAAAGGTAGATCATCCAAATAGTCTTCGAAAATCGACATTAAAAACTGATGATAAGTAAATGACGACCCAAAATTCTATCGTTGTAAATTCCTGCCCACACGTTAATACTAAATCGCACTTGAGGTTGAATTTCTCGGAACTGCTTGGGGTTGTTTATGCTTCAAATGAGTTCGTTATTTCGTTAAGGGCCGTGGTGGTCGGCTGGTAGTGCGTTCGCCTCGCATGCGTGGGGTCGTGGGTTCGATCCACCGATTCACCGGTGTCGTGCATGGCATCACACGTTAATAGGTAAGGGCTGCGTCTTCCCTAGCTTACACAAGTCTCGAGGGTTGCGCGTAGGGGTGCAATCGGTTGACGGAAATAACAATTTTTTTTAACAATTTCGGTTGAATATCCCACAATTCGTAAAAGTGCTTTCATCTGTCCAAATTACATTTTCCAGGAAACATGAAAATCAAGACTTTTTATTAACCAATTACAAAATTCTAATCGCCTTTCGGGATCACCTGGATGCTATTTTTGAGATATGTGTATTTTGTAACATTTTAAACCGCTTTTTTGAGATGTCTCCAAGCACTTGTACGACAAATATTCATATCGGAGGAAATTTGACGTGTAGATTTCCCCGGGTTCATGTTTATTCATTTTTATTGCAATGCAATGTCTAATTTACCTCATACGTACCTCATTTATCAATTTTTCTTTAATTTCCTGGTCCATTCTGTCTCCGTATTTTTTCCTTAGCTTTTCAAATGAACCAAACTCGGTGAGAATTTGATCCAATAACTTGAACATAGTTTGATGTGGTTGTCTTTCGGGATACAAGTTTAAATACATTTCCGATGACCTAACACTGTTACTTCATTCGTGAAAACAATTTTTTGCCAAAAATTCAATGACTTGTACAATAACAAAATGTCATTGTGTATAACAAATTGAAAGTCAAATTTAGAAACATCAAAGTCAAAGCCTATTATGATAAGAATTAAGTTTTTTCAATATCTCCGATTTTTCGAAAAAGAATGATAACTTATGATACATCGTTGAAAAGGTAAAATCTGGTTCTATTCAAAACAGAAAGAATCCAATGTAGCGCCCATAAGAAAAAATAAAGTTGATGATGGTGGCCGGAAGACGAAACGTCGGATAGCAAATCTGAAAACACCATTATGTAGCAGGGAAAAAGTGGCAATGTGAAAGTGTAATTTATTTTCGAATCCTTCGAAAAATAAAGCCAGAAAAAAATAAAAAACATTTTCCGAAATTTCTGTTTTTTCCGGATATCTCCGGATATACTTGGAATTTCAGAACTTGCTCAACGGCATGTTGTTAGTCAGGTAAATGTGCAACTTTGCCCCAATTTAACCATCTTCGTTTCTCTCATAGTTTCCGAGATCCCAATGGTGAGGATCGAATTTGAAACACCCTGTATAGACACAAAATGAAACGTTTTTCCTCGTTCACTAAGCTATTGGTTAAAAGGATAAGGTATCTTGATTTTATTGAAAATATGAACAGGCTATTCATAAAATCAGATGTGGAATCATCTGCGACAGAAAGACAAATTTCAATCTCTATTTTCTATCTTTCAAGATAACCTCTTGGAAGGTTTTCATGTTGAGAAGGGAAACATTCTCAATTGAAAATTGAAACTAACATTATTCCTCTAGAAAGAACTTTCCATAAAAACTAAGCTATTTTCTTGTATAATATCTAACAAAAAACAACTACTTCCCTAGCTAAAGCCACGCTGGACATTGAACTACATCCGACAGATATACTGTATTATAATAATAACAGCCGCCCTCTACCCGCACAGGCTATACCTTTGGGTACACACTTTTCGAGTGTTTATGAAGAAGTATTGTTATTATAACTTGGAAGGATTTTTTTTTCATATCTAACAGAAAACAACTACTTCCCTAGCTAAGGCCACGCTGGACATTGAACTACATCTGATAGATATTGTTAAAATATTGCAAATTTTCTTTATATAATATGGTCTTTTCACAATATCTATCAGATGTAATTCAATATCCAGCGTGGCTTTTGCTGGGGAAGTAGTTGTTTTCTGTTAGATATTACAAAAAAAAACAGCTTACATTTCCAGAGGAGTCATTTTGTTTCAATTTTCAGTCCAGAATGTTTCCCTTTTCGAGAATGTATCTATTATTGCATGGGACAGCTAATCTTGAAATTGGTGTATCTAATTAATATATCTGTTTGTACATCAGACTTGGGGGGCGCTTTAACATTTCAAAAGTTTACTTCTTTAGCGTTTCATTACATGGGAGATTCATTTTTTGCTTCATTTCTTAACTATTTCACAACATGTAAACTCATTATTGAAGGGTCCTGAAGATGAAATGATTAAAATTCAAAACGTCGCGTCGGTCAGAAAATATTAGTCCTGACAAACTATCTGAACACATCAATGTAACTATTTTCTTCCAGACTAAGATCCGGAGCCAGATATATACAGGGTGATTTAGAAGGAGACCAACAAACTACGTGTGTTGATTCTTTATATAAACATAATATGTTGTTTGTTCAAAATTTGTTCTTTCCGTCAACCGGCTGCACCTTCTCGAGCAACACTCATGAGTCTCCGGAAAACTTGTGTGAGCTAGGAGAGATAAGGCCCCGAACTTCACCGAACCATCAATACCACCATAAACCTTTTTTTTTTTCGCTTATCACCTGATATCCCAAAGTCGGACCCCCGACTTGAATATAACTAATGGTGGATTTATGCAGCAATCATAAGTCATAAGTCTTTAGTCATAAGGAAGAATATTCATCAATGATTGGTTGGTCCGTATATTCCAACCAATCATTGACGAATATTCTTCCTTATGACTTAAGACTTATGACTTATGACTGCTGCATAAATCCACCATGAGATATAAGGAATTATTAAGGTAGAGTAGGGGAATACCGGCCATGAAAGTAATACTGGCCTACAGACATTTCCTATTTTATACTAGTATTTTACGGCAAAAAGACGCTGCGCCATCTGTTTTAGCATGTTGGATTGTGTGCTCGAATTTTTTCAGGATACACAACTCAGATAGGTTTGTTACATTGCCTAACAATATTTGACATTTGTTGATGTAGCCGGAAGAACTTCGAAGAGGTACGTACAACAGTAATTTTTGAATATTTTGTCACAGCAAATGTACTCGTGTTATGTATCTTTCATGCATTATTCATTAATATATTTGATCGGGAAAAATTGTAATTTATAGAAAATACACTAGGAAACATAAAATAGGTTATGTAATGCCGGCCAGTGTAAGGAGGAAAATACCGGCCGGCCGTCATTACCCACCAGCATTCTACGAATTTTATTTATTGCATATTTTTGGTTACGTATCGCTCAGGATTGCCTAGATATATTTGCATTAGATAGGACAAGTAAATATGACAGGATTAGGACAACAGTTACAGGACATCCATGATGGGAAAATTATTAACATTGTCCTCTTTAGACAAGGGTATTAGGGAAGAAAATTTGGTATTGCTAGGAGCACTCTGCAAGGCAATAACACATAGGGACCTTCAGCGGGACGTCATCCAGTATTTACCCAAAACGATGAAAAACTTCTCGCAAAATCTAGTTATCAAACTTTCCGAAATTTCTATAGAGATGGTGTTCAGGAACCAGTCAGACATTCATTTTCCGACTTTACCCATTATCTGGGCCATCAGGAATAAAGACAGCAGAGAATGAAAGGAAGTACCAACGCAATGTGAATATATTCACATATACATTTATAAAAACAGTTTCAGGCGACAAATATCTAAAGAAACACTTTTGCTTAAAAAATAGTAGATGGTAGATGCAAAAAGTAGAGGAAATAGACACAAAATTTTAGAGGGAGATGATGCAGCTGAACAAAACCAAATCATTGAAACTAGAGGAAGTATCGGAAAAATCTGCAAAAAGGCAGAGGCACTGACAGAAAACAGCATTTCAGAAAAAGAATATACTTTTGAAAAAGAAGTAAACTAAGACATATGAATCATATGCGATGACATTGGGAAGCATAGAGAGATATGTGATTTCAATGCTGCCGGTGTGGTCAGTGGGCCCATGAAGCGTCTGCAGACACTGAACATGGATGGTTCGTGTGCGATTTCTGCATTTACAATACAATGTAAAGTACCCCGACTTCGGGGGTCCGAGAATAAAGTTGGACCCCCCAGATTAAAGTCGGGATTCCAAAAAAAATTGCTCGTGGCCCTTCTACGCATTCGCAATTTGCACAAATGATGATGCTTATTTATCAATTCTTGGGACAGGGTTGAATTGATTTTAATTAATTGATTTAAATACCATCATGATTTTTTTTCAATTCAAATCATGTTTAAAATCAAATTATCTGAAAAGTTATAATTGAGAGTCTCTTTCGTAGTCTGCGAAAATACTTTTTCGTCATAACAACGGGAGTCAAAATTACGAAGGCGTTGACGGGACATGGTAATTTGTTTTATCTAATTATAATAATGAGTTACCTAGTTTATCTCATAAGTAGGGGGTTTTCAATAATATCTTAATTGCTCAAGTGAGATGTAATCACGAGCCATCCTACTTTACATCACCTATATTGTAATAGTATATTACGTAACAAGAGTTGTAAGTAACCCATTACGAAAAAGTTTATGCACGAAGCCGCGCAGCGGCGAGTGCATAAATTTCATGAGTGCGTAATGGGCTTACAACTTGTGTAACGTACTATACTTTTTCTACGCCCATTCATTTTCTTCCATTAAATAAAAAACATCGCAATTATTTAAACTTTATTATAATAGTTGTTAATAAAACCTTTGGTGGAATGCTCATAATTTCATCACTTTCATTACTATCAGACATATTCGTAGATAAAGTTGAGAAAACGTTTCCTATTTTTAAAGAAATTGCATAACGTGCTGTCTACATTTAGGGGCATCACTCTTTCAATCCTAAATATATCTCGCTAATGGTAAAAGTTTTAATGTATTTTAATTGACTAAATTTGTGTAAATAGACCAAATAAAGTCTTACGTAAATAAAAATTTGATTGTAGTTTAATTAAACCAAGAAGTTTAAGTTTTCTTCTCAAAACGCACGTGTTTGTTATGAGATCTCATTACGTGCATGTTATTGTTATATGTCATTTACAAGGAATGTTGACAGTGCGATTTTTGACATGGGCGTAGAAAAAATCAGAAATCGCACTATGAACCATCCTTGTTCAGTGTCTGCAGACGCTTAATATGCCCACTCAGGGCCCTCTTTTCCATTGGGCACTATGGGCACATGCCCAGGGCTCCGCGATCGATAAGGGCCTCCTAGTTCCTGCCATATCACCAACCGATAACCGATATTTATCACCGAAAAGCATGTTTATTTCAAAAAAATCTCAAACGATAATGACTACTACTTCAATAACATTACTATTTTTTGTTATTTTTTTATAATTTTTTTTTTGATAAAATAATTTCGAATTATTAATGGTTAACGGATGTTGAGGTTCTAGTTTTCGACAACAGACAGTGATAATATCTACTCGCAGGATCCCTATAGCGAAGTAAAACTGAACGTGACCGACCGACTTAAGTAAACCAACTCGACGATCGGGAATTCCCCTGTATTTGCCTGTTGTGATGTAACGTTAGTATTGTTAGTAGTTGTTACTTGTAGTTGAGCAAGGTAGATCCGGGACCTACAGCTTAAATAAAAGTGGATTCCGAACCACTTCAGCTCTGTGGCATGAGCTGGGATCGAACCCGGGTCGCCTGGGCGGAAGGCAAACACTCAAACAGTACGACTACTTCGCTTCTATTGTACTATGATATGTCGAAACGGCCATAACCTATTGGATCTGAAAGAATTAAAAATGCTGGAAAAAAGAAAAAAGGAACTGAAAAGTTTCCAAAATTGACATAAAATTTTACTATTACTACTGAAGAAATCTTTGTAAGTAACAATCAAATAATAAATTTTCCACATAATGAGTAGTGTCGATGACAAATTGCGGAAATTTCTAAATCTTCAAATAGGTATTCTATTCTACCAATTTTTCAATAGAGATTGAATCAGAAAGCGGCCGTCCCTATATGACGAAAGTGAAACAACTTCGGTGACTTCACCAACACTGGCAACTGTGTCATTTGAACAACAACATTTTTCCAAACCAGAAAATATATCACTTGAACCCGCCGATTATTTTCCTGAAAATTTTACTAAAAACAACGCGATTTTTTTTTTCCGAGGCATTCAAAATCCTACAAATATGGTAATAAATCAGTAACTGTACTCGGAGACAAAGCATTATTTATTCGAAAATTAAAGACAAATGAAAGCGTTGAGAGAAAATGCTCGCCTTCCAAAAACTTTGTATTTTGTTTTTCATGCTGCTTATTTAACCCATCTCCGAGTATGATTGGAAGCAAATTAGGTAATCACATAATTTCAACACATACAAATATCCCAATACATAGGCAATCTATGATGACTTATCTAGCACGAAGTAAGGTAGAGTTGATATAGACTTATTATCTCAATATCAAAAAGAAGTGGGTTACTGGAGAAATGTGCTTGAAGGGATTGTTAGCTATTGTAAAATTTTTGGCATCGAGAGGGCTCCCGAAGGTCAGAAACAAATTATAGAAGCTTTGATGTCCTTCGCAAAAGATACAAAACAGGCACGAGAAACTAGAGACGAAGCTACTTCCTAATGTAAATACAAGGGGCATTACAAAAGCAACTGTCCGAATAAAAAAAATTAACTCAAAAATTTCATTCATTGTAACATTTTTGAGTTTTTTTTTTAATCTTTTGCTTCCCATGAAAAAAAATCCTGTACCATTCAGAGAGTGATTAAATCAATAAGATCATCAGTTGGTGATGGAAATATATTATTCCTGAGCGTTTCAGATATTTTTGTATTTTCCTCGATAATGATAACTTTTTCCATGGCAGAAAACAGATAACAACACTATTAATCTAAAGTTTATTTTTTAGGGATTTGTTGTATTTTTATAGTTTTCCAGATAGGTGGAGTTATTCCCAAATTATAAGAGCAGTTACCAATAACCGAGTTTGATTTCTTGAGAATGATCTACTGAACTCTGACAACTCTGTTAGATTCACTGAGTTTGTTATTGTTGAGATCCAATCCAACAAAATGTGTTTAATGGTTCCACTTGCCACAGTACTATTTGACTTGAGTAAAAAGTGGGCGTCAGGGTTGTAGTTTCGGAATTTTGTTTAAATTACCTATGAGATCGCTCTCAAGTAGCGAGAAATGGCAACAAAATTGAATCAATACTTGATTATGGTGTAACACAAGGTATAGTGTTGAGACCAGTGTTATTCAATATTCACCTGAACGTATTATTCTTCATACCACTCCAAGAAAATATAATAATTCCATGGCTGTTTGGAAAAGCTCGGTGTGGTTTTGATAATAGTATAATTATTATTATTATTAGTACCAATTGCACCGATCGACATATTCGGTCAATAGACCAGATTTGGTTGTCGCGACGGCGCAGCAATTCACTCCTATCTACAAACGGAAGTCAGTCGAAATATATGCTCGATAAGAAAGCCAGCTAAACCTTTTTGTTTTTGGTCTTTGCCACCATTTTTACCCTTTTCTTTGACACCACGGCGTGTATAGATGTTAACGCGGATCTTATATTATGTGACGTGTGACATAACATCCCGCAGCAGATCACAACCAGAAGATACGACCAGACGGGGCGCCCCCTCCAAGCAGTTTAAGAAAGATTTTGTATGGAACCGGTAAGTCGTTGATGCAATTGAAGTCATTATTCTTTGGTTACAAAGTTACATTCCATTATCGAACCACTTACGAGCTATCGATCTAAACATTGGTCCTCCGAGCCGGATTGCCGGAAATTGAGATTGTTTCATTGATAAATTGCATAATTTAAAAGTTGAATTTTTTGTATAATTCATTCAAAATCACTTATACTGCTTGATACTACTAGAACACTCAACATTCAACCACTTTTCAATAATCTGATCAATTTTGTTGAGTTTTGAGTGAAATTACGAAAGAAAAAAGGATTAATCTTCAATTCAAATATTTTCCGTTCTCTAGTGAAATAATTATTCAAAAGTAATTAGCCATTTTCAATCAATTGTCGTGGACACAGAGAAGTTTTCCCCACTCGATAGGTGGGCGTGGCTGTAGGTGACTGGTGTATGCGCATCTCATTCATTAGTAAAATCTCATTGAGTGTTTATCGCATATCCACGTATTTGTCAAGAATTCCTGCGATACCTTATTTATTTTATTCACTTTCAAATATATGAATATATTTGTTTCGCCCGGCTTTGTTCGTTTTTAGCGTAATGGACAAGGTTAAGAAATTCGAAACTTTTCGAAAAACTTGTATTAGCGACATAAATGTCATATTTTCTCTGGCACAGCGTGCCAAAACGGATAAATCTGTTAGAACTTTATTGAAAGTTAGATGTACAGAATTAGATAATATTAGAGATGAATTTCTGAAACACCATACGAGTCTCGTCAATACTCTTTTACCAGAAACCACAGCTAACTTGGATGACCAAGACACCATTCGCGAGGGTTTTTTGACAGAATTTTATTTCATAAAAGGTGTTTATACAGACCTCTTCGAATCAGATGTTGCAAATACAACCTCAATTGGTTTGAATTCCACCATGCACTCTGCAGGTGGTTTGCACTCTCATGTACAGTTGCCGAAAATTGAATTAACGAAATTTTCTGGTGATTACAAATCATTTCCCTCTTACCTAGATTTATTTAATGCGCTTGTCCACAACAATCCCGCCTTGAGTCCAATTGAAAAGTTCAATTATTTAATATCTTCACTGCAAGCAGCTCCTCTGTCTTTGGTTCGAACTCTTTCCCTTACAGCAGATAATTATACTATTGCTTACGATACTTTGAATGCCAGATATTCGAATGTTCGGTTACGCGTGCAATCTCTATGGACTGAGCTTGATAATGCTCCAAAAGCTATCTCGGAAAATGTTGCGAGTCTTCGAAAATTACTCGATGTTTTCTCAGAAAATATAGCTGCTCTGAAATTAATGAATTTTCCCACGGACTCTTGGGATTTTATACTGTTGATGATGATGCTGAAACGCCTCGATCATGCCATCATTACGCAATTTGAGTTGCAACACGGATCAACGGCCACTCCGAGCTATAAAAGCTTGGTAGATTTTTTGACTAAACATTGTATAGCTCTCGATAGTGTCAGTATCTCAACGTCATCTCCCAACAGTAAACGAAATAGTAATACTGTCAATAATTATGCAACAAAATCACAATCAAATAATTATTCTCCCTCATCTCGCACTTCTGCGTTTTTTGTCAATAATTCTGCCTCTGAAAAATGTCTAGTTTGCAAGGGAAATCACACAATATATCGATGTCATGCTTTCGTGGCTAAATCCATAACGGACAGATATAACTTTTGCCGCTCGTCGCACCTTTGTTTCGCTTGTCTGAGCTCAACTCATGACATTCGTTCTTGCCAATCAACTTATAAATGTAAGAAATGTTCTTCAAAGTTCCATCATACATTATTGCATTCAGATAAATTGACGCCATCATCAACAATTCCGCAACAAGATAAATCGGAACATAATGATAATAACACCAATTCAATTTGTTCAACTGGCCCTGTTATTTCGGCAATGGCAAGTACATCATGCCTGGTCGAAAATAAGTATAAGAGTGTGTTGTTATCAACCGCTTGGGTGGACATATTGGACCATCAAGGTGGGTACCAATCCTTTCGTTGTCTCCTAGATTCGGGAAGCATGACGTCCTTCATAACTCAAAAGGCTGTTCATAAATTGGGGTTACAAAAAACTAATTTTAATATCGAAGTTAAGGGCCTCAGTTCTATGACATCTTGTGTAAGTAAGGGTAAGGTTACCCTGTCAATGAAACCTGTCGGCAAAGTATCCCCTGTTTTCATATTCGACGGAATCATTCTTGAAAAAATTTGTGATGAGTTACCGTCTTTAAAAATTCCCTCCGAATCGTGGTCACATATCGAAAATATTCATTTAGCCGATCGTAACTTTAATAGTCCAGGAAAAGTGGACTTATTACTTGGGGCTGATATATTTTCAAAAATAATTTTGAACGGGAAAATTTCTGGCAACTTGAACGAACCTGATGCAATTAATACTTCTCTTGGATATATCTTGATGGGACAAGTAGATATTTCTACCCCCTCTATATCGACATTTTTAATTCGTTCTTTTGAGCCTGTAAACATTGATAAAACCCTGAAAGGTTTTTGGGAAGTCGAAGAAGTTCCTTCTTCGAATCAATTATCTGCCGATGATGAGATAGTTGAAAATCATTTTAAATTAACTCACTCTAGGAATGAAACGGGTCGTTATACAGTTTCGCTCCCGTTTCGTGAACCCAACCCCACATTTCCAGGAATTCGGGAGCTAGCCGTGATGCGATTTTACTCGCTGGAACGCCGACTATTAAAACAGCCTTATATTTACAAACAATATCGAGAATTCATGCAAGAATACCTCGATCAAAATCATATGCAGTTGATACCAGATCATGAAATCCTTTCAGATTCCTACTATATCCCACATCACTGTGTCTTGAAACCAGACAGCCTGACAACAAAGTTAAGGGTAGTCTTCGATGCATCTGCAAAGTTACCGACTCAGAAATCTCTTAATGATTGCCTATTTACCGGACCTAAGTTACAACAAGATATTTTTTCTATTCTGCTGAGATTCCGATGTCATTTATTTGCCCTGTGCTCAGACGTGAAACAGATGTACAGGATGATTTCTATAGATCCGAACCAAAAAAAATTCCAGAGAATCATCTGGAGATTTTCCCCGGACGAGCCCATATCTGACTATACCCTTTCCACTGTTGTATATGGTGTTTCGAGTAGCCCATTTTTGGCCCTGAGGGTCTTATTGCAATTAACCCAAGATGAAGGGAAGAACTTTCCCTTGGCGTCGGAGTGTATAAAAAATTCATCTTATGTAGATGATTTTGTATGCGGTGCATCTACCTACGAAGAAGCGCAAACTTTGGTTTATGAACTTATTGAGTTAATGAATCGGGGAGCTTTTCAACTCAGAAAGTGGTCTAGCAACGAGCCTTCCTTACTCTCTGAGCTGCCAGTGTCGCATCTATCTACTAATCCGTTGTCGTTTGATACTCATCAAGAAAATGCATCCCTTAAAATTCTAGGTTTGCAGTGGAATCCCAGTGAGGATTCGTTTTTTTTCTCCGTCCATTCATCGGATATTAAATCATGTACGAAAAGAATCATGTTATCTGAACTAGCCAAAATTTACGATCCCCTAGGGTTTTTAACCCCAATTACTTTTTTCACGAAATATTTAATCCAACGGCTGTGGGTTGCTGGCATTGGTTGGGATGAAAGTCCTAGTCATGACATAATTCGAGTTTGGAATCAGTACACTACTGAACTAGCGTGCATCTCGACTCTAAGAATTGAGAGAAAATTATTGTTGACAGGTACGAACTTATACGAATTGCACGGGTTTTGTGACGCAAGTGAAAAGGGTTATGCCTGTGTAATTTACTTAAGAAGTATTGATCCCAATAATCAAATGAGCACTCAGTTTGTTTGTGGTAAGTCTAAAGTGGCTCCACTGAAAAAAATTACGATTCCACGCCTTGAATTATGTGCCGCAGTTTTATTAGCCAAACTACTTTCAGTGTCCTTGAATATTTTTCAAGATAAAATACAATTCAAAAAAACGTGTGCATGGTCGGATTCGCAGATCGTCCTTCACTGGATTAAAAGCTCTCCGCATCGATTCACAACGTTCGTGTCCAATCGGATAGCCTATATTCAAAGTAAACTACCATCAGAATCATGGTATTACGTTGAATCCAAACATAATCCCGCGGATGTAGCTTCACGAGGCATCCTTCCTTCCGATTTATCGCAAGAATCGAGCTGGTTCAGAGGATCTGAAATACTACATAATTTTAAGACTCCTTGGATGGAAGAAAAAGCCTTCTCCTTTCGTCCCGCTCTACCCGTAGAAGAAGAACGAAAAATTACGTTGTTTATAGATTTAAAGAATGATGCCCTTGTTGACATTTTGTTGAATAATTTTTCTTCTCTCACCACTTTGCAACGAGTTATGGCATATATTCTACGGTTTGTCTTCAATTGTCAAACCCCCCTCAAGAAAAGGAAGGGTCCGCTCTTGACCACCGAACTTAACGATAGTCTCAGTCTCCTAATTCAAAGAACTCAACAAATTTCTTTCGCCGATGAATTACGGTCGGAAAGTTTTTCAAAACCGGTAAGAAAACTACACATTTTCATGGATTCGAAAAAATTGCTTCGCGTTGGTGGCAGATTAACAAATTGTCAACTCTCCTATGATACAAAATATCCTATTCTTTTGCCGCGCAGTAGTCGCCTCACCACTTTAATTATAGAATATTTCCATAAAAAATATTTGCATGCAGGTTGTCGTACAACTCAATTTTTAATTTCTCAACGATTTTGGATTTTATCTCCAAAGCGAGCAATTAATTCAATTCTGAGCAAATGTTATCGTTGCTGGAAGGTGAATCCTAAGACTTTTCAACCCCCTATGGGAAATTTACCTCAATCTAGAATCTCAAAAGTGAAACCTTTCAGCCATGTCGGAGTAGACTATGGAGGTCCTTTCACTTTAACCATGACTCGGCACAGAGGAGTAAGAACGTGCAAAGGGTACATTTGCCTATTTGTGTGCTTTGCAACAAAGGCCCTGCATTTGGAATTGGTCAGTGACCTATCTGCGGAAATCTTTTTAGCTGCGCTACAACGCTTTATCGCCCGACGTGGTCGCGTGTCAAATTTATACAGCGACAACGGCACCAACTTTGTCGGTGCTTCTAGAGAGTTAGCAGATTTTATGAAAAAAGCCGCGGAACGTGAAAATATCTCTCATACTTTCATTCCGCCTGCTTCCCCCCATTTTGGGGGTTTGTGGGAAAGCGGAATTAAATCCGTAAAAACCCACCTTCACAGAGTGATCGGGCAACAGATTCTCACATACGAAGAATTCAATACAGTAATAATTTTGATCGAATCTATTTTGAACTCTCGTCCTCTTGTACCTCTTAGCAATGACGTTGAAGACATTAATGCACTTACCCCAAATCATTTTTTGACTTTGGAACCGGTTTCTGTTCTTCCACTCCCCGATTTCACTTCTATGAAAATGAATCGTTTATCTCGATGGCAAATGCTCCAGAAATTACAACAAGATTTTTGGAAACGTTGGCATCTAGAATATTTACACACTCTTCAGCAGAGGGGTAAATGGCTGGAACCAACATTCCCCTCTCCTGAAGTGGGTATCCTAGTACTAATTAAGGAGGATAATTGCCCTCCTTGTAATTGGGTGCTGGGTCGCATAGCTGAATTACACCCTGGACATGATACTATCGTAAGGGTGGCTACTGTGAAAACACCCAATGATACACTAAGGCGCCCCCTTGTTAAGTTGTGTCCTCTTCCGAGTTCCGACTCGGACTCATCTTAGTTATTTATGGTTATTTTTTTTTTTTTCTTTCTTGCTCATTCAAGCAGTAGTATTTTTTTTTATTATTATCATTTATGCAATTGATAAATGAAAAATGTTTCTTATGCATTCGGTTTGGTAAATTAAAAAAAAAATCATAATTCTTAATCATTATGCCTTTTTTCTCGGGGGAGAATGTTTGGAAAAGCTCGGTGTGGTTTTGATAATAGTATAATTATTATTATTAGTACCAATTGCACCGATCGACATATTCGGTCAATAGACCAGATTTGGTTGTCGCGACGGCGCAGCAATTCACTCCTATCTACAGACGGAAGTCAGTCGAAATATATGCTCGATAAGAAAGCCAGCTAAACCTTTTTGTTTTTGGTCTTTGCCACCATTTTTACCCTTTTCTTTGACACCACGGCGTGTATAGATGTTAACGCGGATCTTATATTATGTGACGTGTGACATAACATCCCGCAGCAGATCACAACCAGAAGATACGACCAGACGGGGCGCCCCCTCCAAGCAGTTTAAGAAAGATTTTGTATGGAACCGGTAAGTCGTTGATGCAATTGAAGTCATTATTCTTTGGTTACAAAGTTACATTCCATTATCGAACCACTTACGAGCTATCGATCTAAACAATGGCATAATTTTTTTTTAATTGTCCAAAAGTAGACTTCTGCCTATAAATGATAAAAATAACTAATTCCTCCTACCTATTTGTTCTAATATAAACTAATTCTCTTCAATTCTCAATTACATTTACCAGTAACTTTAAATAATTACGATATAAAAACTTCAGTTCCTAACTTTCAAATCTTAAACTCATCTTGATCACTCTCCAAATAACCTCCATATATACTTACTATATCTAGTCTCGCTTATATAACGGTAATACGGCATGGGAAAGCGTGGGAAAAACATTTCTGAATAACTCAACCGTAGTACCTACAGAAGAAATTGTTGAATAACAGGAACGTTTGGCCCTTGACAGTTATAGTTCTTTCATCTGCTCCCACCATTGTAAGTGCACTATATTGTCACATTGAATTCAATCCAGTAAGTCGTTTTCACCGCGGAAAAGGGCTAACTGCTATTTACGACAGGGGGTAAGTGGGTTATGTACCTTTCTCGGGAAACAGTACTTCATAACCAGCAAATCTCCAACACAATTATCAATGAACAAGCAAAATTAGCGCTATCCCGAGGAACTTAATAATAATACTTTTTTAATGACAGTTTAGCTTATTAGACCAATTTATAGAGGTTTTGTTCCCCCACAAAATATATAAGACGCAAATGGCCTATACTAATTTTTATGAGATAGTTCGTTAATGAAAACCCCAGTTTTCACGGCCAGCAAAATCGCTTTGTGAAATTTTTTAAACAAGAAATAGTGAAAAATATTACAACTTTTTTGGTTTTTTGGAAATTATCTCAAAGATCATTTAAGGAATCGTTTTACAGTCGATGGAACTTTTGTAGAAATTTATATAACCTACAAAATACATTTTCATACGACCCGATCGGTTCATTTTCCACTGAGAAAATCCGGGAACACTTCGAAGAGAGACCATTTTTCAATTTTTTTTTTATTTTTATAAATCTGAAGCTGGACAAACAATATTGCGGAAACTGATATATAATAGTATGTGATTCAACAGTACGCAAGATGTTTTCTGTCCGATGTGTAGTTTTTGCACAATCGCGTTACAAACAGTTTAAGGGCACATCTTGCAAGATGCGCCGATGTAAGGGAAATCGTCGTATTCAAATTCTGTAAACGGCATCTGGAACTAGAGATCAATTACAATTTGTATATTTTGGATTTTCACCTGAGAGGTGGGAAATGCGTTGAAAATATCACTGAAAGTTGATCAAAACGCTTCAAAGTGTGTCCGAAGCCATCCGAAGTCACCCGAAGCGACTTCGGGTGCACTTTGAAGCATTTAAAGTAACTTCCAGTGACATTTCAAGACATTTCCCACCACGCAGGTGAAAATCCAAAGTATACAAATTGTAGAAATTGATCTCTACTTCCATATGCCGTTTACAGGATTCGAATAAGATGATTTTCCTTAAATCGGCGCATCTTGCAAGATGTGCCCTTAAATTGTTTATAACGCGATTGTGTAAAAATTCTCATCTTGCGTACAGTTGAACCACATGTTATTATCTATCAGTTTTCGCAATATTGTTTGTCCACCTTCAGATTTATAAAAATCAGTGGCGGATCTAGGATGCTGTCGTGGGGGGGCTTGATTGACAATAGGAAGTATCACAAACTCAAAAATGTTACATTTTCAAAGTGACAAGAGATCAATAAAAAAATAATGAAAGGTAACAAAATATTTTTTTGTATTTATTATATAATATAATTTCCAAGCATATTATATCCTAAAAAATAAATAATTATAGATTTATCGATAAATTTACGTATTTTATTGGTTTAGTCCCAATTTGGCATTTCCAAACGACGAGGCTTTTTTTTACAAAAGGTAGCAATCATTTCATTAACTTCAAGAGTTTATTTTAGCTAATGCTAACCCATTCAGCCTTTCCTCACCCATTGTACTTCAAAGGTAAGTTTTGAGCCTCCTTAAAACGGAAAAACTCTGCTCTGCGATAGCTGATGTTACCGGTAATAAAAAATTGTTAACATTGTTTTTTCCGTTAACCAGCTGTAGTCCCCTTACGAACGGCAGCTCTCAGAAGTCGAAACTTGTGCGAGCCAAGGATTAACGAGGTCTTACCTTTCTACGAGCAATTCTCAGCACTTTCTTGGGAAATTAGAAAAATTTGATGAAGAAAAGGTTTGTATTTCGTGCAGAAATTTATTTATAAAATCATAGCAAAGCGCTTCCCAAGTAGCACACCTATATTGGTAACATATTGATACAAAATTGTGAACATATTGGCGAAATATTCGAAATGCAATATTGGCGATAAAAAAAATGTGAACATTCGGCGATATTGGTCCAATATTACTTGAATAATATTGGCGAAATATTCTTGAACTAATATTGGCCTCAAAATGTTCGGCGATATTGGTACAATATCGCTGATACAATATTCTGACAATATTGGCACTATTCAAAAGTTATATTGTCGAGAAGTAAAATGTGAACATTTTGCGATATTGGTCGAATATTGTTTGAATATTTTAGAAATAGTTTTGGTGGAATATTCTTGAAGCAATAATGGCCTCAAAATATTTATCGATATCAGTACAATATTTATCGATGTTGGTAAAATATTTATCGATATTGGTACAATATTTATCGATATTTGTACAATATCATTTGGATATATTGGTGGATGTCACAATATACCTTGGTAAATTATTAAATGTCCTTTAGTTGATGAAGGTGACACCAGAGTCTGCCTTTTGATCGCCATAACCACTGAGTGAGCTGTCTTGAAAACAAGTTAAGGGAAGTATTTAATATACTTTCGTAGGTTTTAGAAGACGTTCTATATGTAGAGCCACCTAGCGGATTTTTATCCAAGTTATATGTTTCATTGAATATTCGGCCAATATTCAAATTTCATCTCAATCTAGATGTAGGAAACAATATAAAGACAATATTGTTTTAACGATATCGATAAATATTATTGAACCAATATTGACCCAATATTAATTAATAAGATTTGTTGAATATTAGCGAAATGATATCCAACCAATGTGTAATCACACTTGGAGATACAATATAGTTTTTATTCCTAGAATCGATATTATGGGAATATTGGGATTGCGAAATTTATTATAGATGTTAAAAACGATGTGAAGACAATATTGTTTTATTGATATTGGTAAATATCGTTCAACCAATATTGACTCAGTATGAGTTATTACAATTTGTCAAATAAAGTGGAAATGATATTCAACCAATATTCTAACAAACTTGAAAATACAATAGGTATAGTTTTTTTCCCCTATAATCGATATGACTGGAATATTTGGATTGCAATATTTATTCTAGATGTGGAAAACAATATATAACCAATATTGTATTATCGATATTGGTAGAAATATTCAACCAATATTGACCCAATATTTCGTCTGATAATCTACATTCAAAACCAGTTCAACTAATATTCCACCAATATTATTAATATAATATTGTTTTTTGAATATTCACCCATATTGGACCAATATTAATTTTTCATTTACAATATATCTATATTGGCCCAATATGGAACCAAGATTCAGCCGATATGATGTGCTACCTGGGTTTCGACTATAAAGTCATCATCAGTGCGTACTCGTCAGGTGTACAAGAGCCAGACCATAAAATTATCATGTGTCCAGAGGACCATGTGAAAATTTAAAACAGGACATCATATGAATAACATTTAAAAAATCCTCATTCCAGGATTAACCTCGATAAAAAAAAAAGATTTTTACATGGTCCTCTAGACACATGATATTTCTATGGTCTGGCTCTTGTACACCTGACGAGTACGCACTGATGATGACTTTATAGTCGTAAGCGCTTTGCTATGATTTTATAAATAAATTTTTGCACGAAATACAAACCTTTTCTTCATCCAATTACACTGGAACGTGCACACAGCTGGACAATTTTCAATTAGAAAAATGTCTGCAGTCGCCATGGTTTGAACCATCGCTGACTAGCAGCCAAAGTGATTGAAACAATGTCGCTTCAACTACTCGGCTACCTGGCTACAATGAATATACGAAGCAACGTTCTTAAATTTGAAAAAAAATAAATGATAGCATACTTTAAGAGCACCCAGAACAGTTTTTGGAATTGCTTGTTGACCCTGCCACTTCTGCCTCCAAATTTTAAGCTCAGAACTTAATTCCATAGCCGATCCGGGCATATCTATTTCGTATACTGCAGGTGCTTCAAGTATTTGTGCATCTTCATATTTGTGAAGATATACTGGAATTAAGCCTTCGAGTACAATAACATTGCATATGCCATCAAAACGGGATTCAATTTGATCAATTATATGATCCATAAATGGTATAAATAGTTTGATTCTGTAATATTCTTCTGTATTTGATGATCCGATATTGCTTTCCTCGTTTACATGTTCGAGACTTATAGAAATGGTCGCACCAATTTCTCTGGCAAGGTTGTTTGCCTGACTATATAGTAATCTAAATTCCGTTTCACTTTTTACCCTGATATTTTTAAACACTGATTTTATATTAACGTAGGATAGGGCACTTTGCTAACATTTATACTTAATGTTAAAGTATGAGATGGGCAATAAGCTGTCACTTCCATGGAGATAATAAAATCGCTTCGTTTTAACGAGGAGCTAAACATAGCGGCTTTGCTTGAAGTATTGGAATCTTGGCATCTTGGAAAATATTATGGTATTATTAAATAGGTACCTTCTACGTTTACGAAATTATCTTTCTTAATCTTTTTGTACCTATATAGAGTATGTTTTCTCTTTGTTTCCTCTTAAGATTTTTCAAATTTAGGGCCGCTGTTATTTAGTGGGTCACTGTTGGGGGAGGCTAAAGCCCCAGTAGCCCTCCCCCCATAGATTCGCCCCTGAAAAATTATGAATTTTTGAAAAATGGTCTCTTTTTCGAGGTTTTCCCGGATTTTCTCAGTGAAAAATGCACCGATCTGGGCGTATAAAAAACCGTTTTGTTGGTTTTATAAATGGCTACAAAAGTTCCATCGATTGTAAAACAATTTCTTGAAAAATCTTTGGGATATTTTCAAAAAACCAAAAAAGTTGTAATTTTTTCATTTTTTCTTGTTCAAAAAATTCTACAAAGCGATTTTTTGTGGCAAAAACTGGGGTTTCTATACACGAACTATCTTATAAAAAGTACTATAGGCCGTTTGCGTCTTTTATTCTGTGTGAAAAGGGCATCTTATTTTTATCTACAGCTTGGCCTATATGTATATGCCAAGCATACCAAACGATATTTCATCGACTAAAAATCGGACGGAAACCGATCGGCGTGGGTCCGAAGAGCCACCATACGCCCTCAAATGTGTTGAGAAATAGGGCATTGTTGAATCTATACGTGTTTATGCATGTCTTCAAGAAAATAAAGTATTTATAACAGTATTATTATTATTAAATTCCACGGCAGTGGCGGATTTAGGAAGGGGCGAAGAAGGTTTTGCCCCCTCCTCCCCCTGGCGTCGGTGTTATCTTGCAATATATATGAGTATGTTTCACTATTTATTTTCTATATTATTTTTTTTTTTTTCGAAAAACATTACTGTTATTTCGGAACCCTCCCCCTCAGAAAAATCCTAGATCCGCCCCTGTTCCACGGGATAATGTTAATTTTGTTTGTTCATTGATCGTTATATTTATAACTACCAAAACCCTAAAGGACATTCGTTATAAAATCATTACACATTTTGGCAGCGGGCTGACGGTCTATATGGGCCAAATCAAAACAGATGTCGTGTTTTTAATTAGATTTAGGAATTCCGACATAGATCGCGGAATTTTGACTTAGATCTCGGAATTCCAACTGAGATCTCGAAAATCCAAATTAGGAGCCGAAATTTAACTTTTACTATTTACTGTTATTTTCTTTGAGAATTTGACTGACTGCTCTTGATCATCATACCAGACGAAGCACACGTACTCAACAAATAAATAATTATAGTACAGCTATCAGAGTTGAAAAATCACTAAATCACAAATTAAATTTTAAGTTCATGAAATTTGGTATGGGGTTAGTTTAATAATAGACGAACAGGAACCCAATGAGTTCCGGGTACTACTTTGTGAAAATCTGAAGAAAATCTGGTTCAAAGAATTTTGCTATGCTTTTCCGGCCGTAACTCGGAAAAAACTTGAAAGTTGAAAAAATATCAAGAGACCAAAAACGAAGCTTTTAAAAATGAAGCTTTTTTTAGCTTTTCTAGCTTCATTTTTTGTCTCTTGGATTACGAACAAAAAAATCCTACAAATTTTTTCCGAAAAACCTCACGTTTGATCGTTAAATCAAAGAGAAGGATAAAAAACTTATCCACTCCGACTTTCGATCGAAAATCCCAAGGTATAAGATGAAGAATCATTTCGAAAATGTATTCTTTTCTTCACATTTTTATGTTTTCAAAAGAAAATACACTAGAGAGAATATTTTGGTTTACATTGATCTATTTCATCGATATCGTCTAGCTCTTCTTCAATATCTTCATCCGAGTTCTCTTCAGCGTCACTGGTAGCATGTAGTCTGATATCATTTCCAGTTCGGTAATGTTGACTTCATTGATGATTTTGGTGTGCCCAGTTTGTGGTTGGGTTATCCAATTACCTGTTTGTTTAAGTCTGTATATGCACTCATCTTCGCCTCCCCCATGACTGAGACGTTTAAAGCTGGGATGTTTAGAATAATTTCCATAGCAGTGGTTGGAGTGCTATTCATAGCACTCGTGATACACAGACAAGCGAGCCACTGTATTTCACCATGGTTAGTTTTCGACTGTCTCTTTTTCATCCTGGACCACAAAAAAGTGAGCCTTATTGTGATTCTGTGTTTTATGATCGCGGTGTAAAGCCAGTGCATGACTTTCGGTTTAAGTCCCCATGTTTTTTCTGCACATCATGAAAGATGCTTTCCTTTGGTGACTACATGTTGTAGATGCACGTTCCAGGTCAGTTTCTTATCTAAGAACAGCCCTAAGTATCTGATATGATCAGCAACTTGTAGTGTTACGCCAAAGAACTTGGGTGATCTCGATCATTAATCGCCTTCATTAATACCATAGTTGATTAAATAACTATTTCCGCCTACCTCGTATTAACATGTCTGTTTAATGTTCTTCAACGCAAATGAAATCATTCATTAATACGTTTCATTAATGAACGATTTGTTATTAATGCATGATTTCGAGAAATCGTCCATTAATCCCCTATTAATGAACGATTTGTCAATAGTTGTCGATTTCTCTACGAATGCATGATTGTTGCATACAGAACCAAACATAAACGAATTCAGATTTTATGGATATTGACGATAAATTTATGTTGCCTGAAGTTGCGTAAACGGCTAAAGTAGCATCTTTAACTTTTTGCCAGAAAAAAATTTGAACTCATTTATTTCAACAAGAGTGAGGTAGACGGAAAAATATTGTAATCAACTCTTATATTAAGGTTCATATAAAGTCAAATATTTCGCGTTTCTGAACTGTAAGATGGCACTGACAAGATATATTTTTCATACCATAGTTACAGCGATCTTTTATAATATTTCCACATAAATTACAGTTTTCTGCAACGGTCAACCCGCCTATTGCTAATGCATTGTTGCCAAATCTCAACATTATTCGGAGTACTGCGAAATAGCTCACAGGATTATTAATTATTATCTGGTATTAATTGTGGTAAAGTGGTTCAATGCATTATGTAGCTATATTACGGATAGCTGGATTATTAGTAATAATAATTATTATTATTCCAATTCTTGTTCGTTGCGGAGATGATTTTGTGATTTCTTTCTCTTCAATAATGAATTATTTATTTACTGTATTATCTACATTAGAGATATAAAAAAATAATATGTATAAGGCGAAAGGTAGTCTTGAATGACTAGTTGAGGAAAAATGCGGATGACTACATCCTCAATGCAGTCAAAATACTGGGCTGTTTAAAATAATACTCTTTGTTATTTGGTCGAGCTTTCGGAAATGTTTTTTTTTCTTTATCTAGACATTAAACATGAGGTTTATAGTAACAAGTCAACATTGATGAGACACATACAAATTCATGATGGTGGAAAACATCCAATTCATTTTTTAATCATTATTATATTTCGGTTCAATCTTTCCTATTATATATTTTCAAACTTGCACACATAACTCAGTATGGGGTGGTGGGATTGAACAATGAGGTCTCCATCCAAAACAAATCTGAGGGCGCGCGCAACAAATTTCCTGAAATTTGTTAATAGAACACAGCAAGGGACATTGAAACCGAATAATGAGGCCCCCGAGGTCTGCATCCAACCAAAACCGGAAGCACTGTTGAACAGGGTTCTAGAGAGAAAGCAAGTTCGAAATAATTGTGGTAATATTTAATGGATCGAAGTATACCAATACAACATAATTATAGCAATAATACAATAAGGAGATGATTTTAGCTGACTGACAATCATGACATACTTTTTAAAAATCTGAATGCTCGTATAGGG